>JAPZDZ010000026.1:5395110-5410601 GCA_029783805.1 Acanthurus tennentii | reverse complement strand
TTTGGGAAAGAGCCAACAGCTAGATATTTAATAATATCATATTTTCGAACTATTTCTCGCACGATCGAAAAAGAAAAAGATCAAAAGCAAATAAATATCAAAAGAAATAAAACACATACTGGATTAAACGCGGACGCGAGATCTTTGTTGAAATTAGCGTGAATCCCAGGTGTCCTAAATATCCAGGATATCCAGAAATTCAATAAATTAAATCTAAGGTTGTGGTTGTATATGGTCTAGGCTAATGCGAAACCGGAAGTATGTTTGACGCTCGGCGGGTTTTACTCTTGTTCTGACAGAATGTCCCTCCCCCTGCTTAGTCCTCATTGGTTGTTGCAGTGTGACGCAGTAGGCCGAGTACGGCCCTTGTGGAGCTGACAGAGTTCAGACCAGGCTCTGAGGTTGACCTTGCTGTTGTTCACTGACAAACAGCACGCCGTCCAGGAAAACATGACAACCCCAAGTCTACCTGCCATGCCACAGATGCCAATGCCTCCGATGCCCGCATTGTCCGACTCGGGATTCAAGTTTTCAAAAGGTGAAGTATTTAAGCTAGCTAATAGCGCGCTAGCAAGAAAAACAGTGTTTAGCCGTTTGCAGCTGAATGTAAACTTAACATGTCTGCGACCTGATATTACCCGATCCAAGCAACAAATAACGTGACAGCCTCAGCTGTTTGTAAAATCCAGCGCGGCTGAAATGAAAGAAGCTCTGACAGATTTCATACACAGACCTCAAAGTGATAACTTGACAACTTAGTTTCAGTGTGTTAGTGTCTTAGTTACTTACTGCAGTCTCAATAACCTTTTCATAACTGGCTAACAGCCATTTAGCTAGCTAACTGACCGGTCACCGTGTTGGACACACACACGTGCCTACAACTTTAGACGGTCACTCATCTAGTTTTGGCCCATCTGCTAAAGCCATAGTTGGAGTATCTTTATTTATCACAGCGTCTATTCACTCTCGAGAAGCAACTACCCTAACACTGAACACACTGAACGTGCTGATCCAGATTCTTAGTGGTTCTGCAGTTCCTCCTGTCTACCGCCTCCATATCATGTGACGCTCAGTGGACCTGGAAAATCCTCATTATTGCCATGAAATTACGGTCAGTTTAACAACCCCTGCTGGGAAAAAAAAGGCCATTGAAAACCGAGTTTTTAGACGTTCCTCATGTCGAATCTGTCAAATCATACACCTGATGATGAAACATCTAGAGGCTAGAGGAGGGGAATTTACTCTGGGTCCAATGTCTTTCTTTGTGCAAGACCAGACTGTGAGGCATTTTAAACCTTCAAACAGTTTTGCCACTCCTCAACTGATGGAAGTTGAAATCGTTATTTTTTTATTGTACTTTTATTGTACTGTACTTGAAACTGTTGATATTACAAATTGATGCTGGGTAATGCTGTGTAAAGGTGGATTTTTCCTTTTAAGTTACAGATGTTGACAGATTTATACAGAGAAAATATGACTTCCAGGCTTTTTAGACTTTGAAAAGCTTGGACCAACATAAACCAAGGGAGAACCAATTTTACATGGGCTTACTGATTAAAACTTTATTCAAGCTGGCACCATAAACCCTTCCAAGTCACCTAAGGTCACCAGTTTGTTACATGCACACAGACTTTTTAAGGCACCTTGTTGAAGGGGCATGCAATAAATGTTTTATAAATAATGTTTAGTTGCTGTTGACTATGCATCAGAGAGGTGTGGGAGTAATTTCAAGTCATTTTAGAGAGTACAGTTTATGTAAACATGCATTGAATTGCATTAAATTGGATAGTGTTTATAGTATATTTTTTCAAACCATAACTTCTTTAATGAACAAAAAGAGACCTTGTGATTCTTTCGTCCTTGTACACCTACCATGACTCTCTGTCCCTCTTTTTCCCAGAGCATTTGGTGGTTGCAGTGCCAGTTGCAGTGGTTGCAGCTGTTGGAGGTTTCTTCGTCAGCCAGTACCTGAATGGGCGGAGCTGTAAAAAGGGCCAGGTGAACACATTCATCAGTAAAGACAGTCCCAAAGTTGTCCACAGCTTCGACATGGAGGACATCGGCACCAAGGCTGTGTACTGCCGCTGCTGGAAATCAAAGAAGGTCAGACCAGAGGCATTCAGAGTTGAGCTGTAGTTTAGTGTTAATGTAACTGGACACTCTGAGCTAGCAAAACAACTTATGTGGGGTTCATAATTCCCAGACTTTCACACGTTAAACTTCTGGTCATGTCTCTGTCAAGTGTTTTGCCTTTGACTATTAGTGGAAATCTTAAGCTTAAACAACCCTTTCAAGCCACAGACCATATCAGAGGACATACTGGACAGCAGGCTGTTATTAGTGTCGACTGAAGTGTCATGCAGGAGTAAATTGAACACCTGGTGACACTGACTGACCTTAAGCTTATGACAGAATCTCATTTTAACTGAGTGGGCAGCTATTATTCATTTGCTGAGGTTTAAGTTTTAAAATGAGAGACCTCATACTGAAATAGACCTAAGTGGTGCTAAAATGTCCTCAAGAGGGAGAGAAGACCTTTGCATGGACAAGACTAACAGTTTACCTCAAGGACATAAAGAACATGAAAAATATAAATTTAATATTGTTTTGGTGTGTCAAGTTAAATGTTTTGTACATTTACAACCACTGGAGATAAGAAGACTTGAGTAGAGCTGTTTGCATGTTTAATTTAACATGATCTGGTGACAGGTTATGAACCTTTGGGGCTTTCTTTCTTCTGTGCCAAAAAAGATTTGAAGCTTTGAGGTTAAAAACTCAAAAAACACAGTCACATCTGTTGGCAGCAATTCAGGACTTGGGCAGATATTCAGCCAAACCTGCTAATATTAACAATTTCAGCCTCGTTTGTTGAAGAGTCTGAGAAGCTGGCATGTTACTAAATCTTTGTTTTTTTGTTCAGAATTGTTACAGTAAATATGAATGAAACTGTGCAGTGTGTTACAGTGAAATAATTATGTAGTCCAGAGAGCGTGTGGTGTAGTTCAGTCCTGGTACCACTGAAGGCTTTTTTTTTTAGACTTTATAGTGGATATTTATGCAACATTTCAAATGAGTAACAACACGGTGTGTTTGGAGAGTCATATTCTTTATAAAAGCCTCTTACTTTTGTTATGGCATTACTTTGTGTTATAAGAATGGTTCTCGTGCTTATTATTACGTATTTTTGTGTATATGACACATCAGTCACATGATTTTCTTCACTCAACAGTAGCTCTGGCACAATGTATTGAAACTGTGTGCTTTATAGGAGTGAGACCAGATTTAAACCTATGATATCACTTCTGCCATTATCATAAATATTAAATACTGAGAGACAAATAGCAAACATGTCTGCTCAAAATTATCTTTTGCAAAGCTTTACAGCCACCATGTGTCATAATTTTCAGCTGACTAACGGCAGATAAAAACAGGCTTGGCTTGCAGTGTTTAATCGTACTGTAAAGCACAATGGGTGGGTACAACTGATAAGAGACTCTTGTTTTCCTCTTGCTCTGTTTTCCTTGCAGTTCCCTTACTGTGACGGGGCCCACGCTAAACACAATGAAGAAACCGGGGACAATGTCGGTCCACTCATCATCAAGAAGAAAGATGCTTAAGTCAACCAATCAGAGAGCTCCGCCCTCCCATCGACTTCTCATGCATCCAACCCCAGTTTGTCCAATCACTGATCATCCTCGTTGCAGTGTCACACTGATGGTTAACTGTATTACGCCATCACAATTAAATCAGACAGTGATTATTCTTTATAGCCCAGAATAAAATCTCAGAAAGTGCTAAACATGTTGATGAATTTTGATTTTCCATACATTCCACACTGTTCCTACTCTACCCAAATCAAAGGTCACTTGAGGACAGATAAGGAAAGAGACTTTGACTGTCAGCCCAGTCAGACATGGAGTCACAACAAAAGTTGCATTTTGACCTACTTAGCATGGAGAGTAAAGATGTAATGAAATAATAATCCACCATGCAGGCATTGTACCTGGCAGCTCTTTGCCTCAGTCGGTCCCGTTTTTCATCTGAATTCATGCAAAGGCCTTATAATCAAATTCACAGCCCTTGACCCAGAGTCTGAACACACACAGCCCATATGAATGTTACATATAAGGATTTTTTTGCACTAAGAGCTGCTTAGCCAGAGATAATAGAAAGTATGTTTGTCTTAAATGAAATAATCTTACATCTCGGGTGTTGAAATGGTACCTGCTGTTGATAACCAGTTGCTGTCTGCTTTAAAAGGAAACTTGTAAAAAAAAAAGTGCTTGTAAAGGAAATACAGTATTTTGCTTTTTCATTAGATTTATTTTCTACTGGCTATGGAGTGTCTGACTTGATAATTCATTGTTCTGTATATTGTGAATAAAACTTGTTGAGTGATCTGTTTGTAGGCTTGATATGTTTATTTTTAGGAGGCATCTTTAGGGGCCAAACTCTACATTTGTTTGTGTTCTCAATAACATGATCAAATGCACTTCACCTCTGTTAGCAGACATATAGCAGTGTGTTTATGGTTTAACAGTGGACAGGACTAATGAGTAAAAAGCCTGGTGAGGTGGCTGCAGTGAAACCTGTTAGTGAGTGAGTGTGACGGAGTGTGTGTTCTTCCTGTCTTCCTTGGCTGGAGGTGAGGGAGGCTGCCGTACTGCAGTGTCCACCAGCACCAGTGGCCATTTTAGGATCGGGCAGTAATTGTGGTGACCACTAGAAGACGCTGTGTTTACACGGATAGTCCTGGCCAGACAGTGTGCGCGAGTACGGTGGGCCCCTGCTCCCATAGTGACACACGCGCGCACACACACACATACACACGCACGAGGTATCTGGCTGCGTGCCAGATGCAACGGAGGACTCTCACAAGAGGTGGAGTGGACTCCACCATCCCTGTGTGAGGAGTCACCTCCACCAGACAGCTCAGCCACGAGCTCAGAGAGGGACACCGTCTCTGCTGTAAGCAAAACATTTACGTTGTACCTGTGTTACAACCTCAGGAACATTAGCATGGAGGCTAGTGACGCTAACTAGGCTAACATACTTGGACTGATAATTCGCGCGAAATTATTTTTCTGACCGAATGAGCTTTATGAAATAGGTGACAGTTCAATTTTAATAATCACTGATTTTTTTGAGTGACTTGTAAGTTATAATTTATTTCTAGGTGACTAAAAAACGTTGATATTTACATTATGTTACACCAAAGCTGACCTACCGAGTGTATGGGTCAGCACATATAATTAATTGTGTAAGTAACGTTCACAATAATGCAAAGGTAACTTCGGGCTCAAGCTTCTGGCGTTAATAAAAATTATATAAAAAGATATGAGATGACGTCAAAAAATGTCGACCGTGAAACTTTTCTTTCAGGTAATCTGGCCCCATTAGTCTTTTTTTTTGTTAATTTTGTTTTGTAAAATTTTCTCGTTGTTACAACATTTTTTAAAATTTAATCTTAAAACATCAAGTAGCCGGATGTGCAGGTTAAAACAGCCTACCCCAGAGATTGTAGGAAAAAAAAATTGCCTTTTGGCAAAAACTGACTCATTTTCGTCATCACTGCTGTTGATGCATGTGTTCCAGTAAAAGAAAACATTAAGCACATAAGCTAATCACATTTTGTTTTTCAATGAAAAAAAAAATCATCATCATCATCATCATGGTTTATCATTACTGTTTTGCTGTTACATACAGTACTATGCATACCAGTTTTGCACCAGTTTTGTGGATTGTATCATAAATTACAAAAGTATAATTACACATCTGCTCTACACAGATTAGACCTATAGACATTTTTCCAAATCAGAGCCCAATTTAGTAAACAAAACAAAAACAGCTTTTACTGATTAAACAGAAACTATGAATAAGTAGAGATGCCGCAGATCATTATGCACTGATGACATAACGTTGCCTTTTAAAAAAATTCTGACGTCCCAATTTAAAAAAAAACAAAAAAACAAGGATTTTTACATTTAAGTTTTGAACAGGAAGAGGAATACATGGAATCGTTTTTTTAAATATATATTTCTAATTTCTAAATTTCTCTCACATCTAGGTCTTAGGGTCGCTGTTACGTGTGTACGCAGTGTGTCATGTTATGATTGCCACCTAAGGCCCATCTATGTTAATGAACACACAGTGTATTACATGAGTGAGACCGGTTGATATTAATCCCGGGTTTAATTTGTCATCCTACGATATTCATACTGACAGCTGTCCGTGTTTGTGGACTGTTCATGTGAATATTATGGGGTCGCTCTGACCACGGTCTCGGCTGCAGAGTCCACTTCGCATTTTGAGCGACGCCCCCAAATTCCGTGCAGAGTGTTTGCAGACCCTCCGGGACGGAGAGGTGGAGGAGGAATCGGCAGCTCCGCCGTCCGTATACGCTACAGTCACCACGCCATTAGTTCATGACTTCATCATATTTTTGACAGGAGAGTTTGGACCGTATTTAGAAGGTAAGGGGAGACGTTTTACAAATAGCCCACTTCCTGTTGATTTTTGCTGTTTTGGTTTAGTCGCGTTTTCCTGCGCGCAGCGCCGTGTCGCAGCGACCACTCGGACTGTGGTCAGCTCGCCGTGGCGTCGGTCGAGCACCGTCTTCTTAGGTAACCTGAATTACGGTAAAATGATCGATCGGGTTTCCACATCGACCCATCCGAGGGCTCACACACTTGTGCTACAACAACATATATGTCCCGCATATAATCACTGGATTAGTTTTTCCACAAATGTGGACATGGAATATAGCCTGGTCTTTTTTTATCCACAGCAACCGCATCGTTGCGCACCTCGCTCCTCGTCGTCGATACCAGACAAAAGACAGCCTGTTTTTTTACGGTCCTCTATATAGTCTTTCTCTGTTGCGCTTAAGCTTTGGCTGGCACACATAACAGCAGTCGTCAAAATGTATTTGAAAAGCGCGCTCCACATTTGACCTGCGCATATGCGCATATCTTTGCATATTGTTGTCGCTCTGTTATTGATTGCATTGATATACCGTGAAATTCTTAAAGGGATACTGCCTCCTGTATGCGGAAATAACTGGCAAGTCATGCACTCTGTCTGATAACACGGCTCTGTTGGTCTCTATTCAAGCAATCTCATTTGTAAATCTATATACATATATGTTATAGTTTTCTTTAAAGACATATTATCCACACTGTGGTTCTCTGACAGAGTTTGATCACCCTTTATAAAATATATCTTGTAGTCTCATATCTGTTTACTCTCTTTCTGTATTTGTCTCTCCCACATTTCTATTCTTAACCTTCCTCTTTTCATCCCCTATTCATTTCTAGCTCTCCAGGACTCCGAGGCTGCTGCAGAGAATGGGAATAGAGACACAGGCCAAGGCTTGCCATTTTGGCTGAAGTAACAGCAGGACGGTTGTCAACCCCGCATCGCCTTCAATCCCCTTCTCCCTCACCTCTCCTCCCACACACACGCACACTCACACAAGGACAGACACCCCCCTCACACAGCCACTGCTATGTCCACCGCCGTAGACATCGCTGGCCCTTCCTCCCCAGATCAGGCCCACAGCAGTGCTAAAATCCCCAATGAGCCACTGAGACCCAGCCTTAAGCACTCCAACCACCCTTACAGCCTCTCCCATTACATCTCCACCCCTACCCCAGCCGTGGACGTTAAAGAACTGATCCAGCCCTCCCCAGCCCAACAGCGGGCCGCCCAGCCTGCTCACACGAAGCCTCGCCGGGCCCCCTCCTGGCCCGACATGTGGGAGTCACCCAGTGGGCTCCACCTGGCCCACGCAGCAGAGCTGCTGATGCGCGCCGGGCTGCTGGCTCTGACCCCTGCCACCACTGAGCAGGCTGGCCTTGGTGCACAGAGCAGCCAGCCTGCTAAAAGGGAGGCTGCAGAGGCAAAGGGGGGGAAGGGAGATGGAGAGGGAGGTGGATCTGGGCCTGAGGAGGAGGAAGAGGACTCCTCTGGATGTAGCACTGACTTCCAACCCTTCCTAGGTGCCTGGTTTCCCTTCAGCCCCGCTCTGTTCCCCCTGGCTGGCTTCCAGATGGGGGGAGGTCACTGGAGGAGTGCGGCCATGGGAGCTGAGGGCATCGAGGGGCTGGTGGCTGAGAGCTACTCTCCTGGCTCTCTTGGCGGGGGCAGCGGTGGGAGAAGGAAGAGGAAGAGGTGCGGGGAGTGCGTACCTTGTCGGCGTCAGACGAACTGCGAACAGTGCAGCAGCTGCCGCAATCGCAAGAGGGGACATCAGATCTGTAAATACAGGAAGTGTGAGGAGCTGAAGAGGAAGCCAGGAGGTCCTGGGTTTGAGAGCAGAGTGTCCGGGTTTGATCTAAGGGGCTCCGACTTTACTTTGGGTCTGGCACATGAGAGAAGCAACAGCGCCTTGGATGGATAGTGATGTACACGTTGGCAGCATTTGTCAGAGGATCCTGGTTGGATGATTGTTGAGGAGCTGCAGTTAAATAAAAACACACAGGACACCATGTTAACTTGCTCAGACTGTGGTTCAAAGATCTTCAGATCTTGTGTTTAGTGAGCCGCCTCAGCTCCGTTTAAGAATGTCCACACTCGTTCCCATCCTTTCTTTTGACAATCAGTGAATTTGAGTGGAGAGAAAGAAAGATACCAATGTGTGTCAATATTTAGATGACGACAAAAATGCTGTAAATAAACTGTAAATATCTGGAAAACATTATGTCTTTTTTTACATCCCTTTCCAGTTTGGATGTATTGTGTTTCAACATAAAAAAGGAGCCAAATGTTTTGTTGCTAATGGGGAGTTTTGTTTCTGTTGTTCTGACGTCACTGCATCAGTAAGAAATGAATGAGTTCAGCCTAGGCTAAATTATTTCATGTGCAACTTGTACTGTTGAGCTCTGTTTGCCCTTTTGAAATAAAAAATTGGCCATGTGTACTTGTCTACAGGCTGGTTTTATACTACATCTCTGTGTTTTTGTTGATATTTAATTGGGTGTATGTGTCTGTTATATACTGTTTCTGGTTGTACACATGCACACGTGTGTGTTCGTGTGTGTGAGGTTTTGTGGATTATGAGTCACCTAATGGTGTGGCTGAGAGCCTTATCGCAACCCCACAGACACACACACACAAACACACCTACACGCTGCCTTGGCAAGTCCAGTGCGTGCACTCGAACACACCTAACCTGACACGCACACACAATCACAAACACCCTCTCCCCCTTATTCACACACTGACGCAATTTCCCTTTTTATTCAAGTATAGACCATATACACACACATACACACACACGGATTCACACACATTATAAACAAAATACACAGCCAGCTGGACTGAGGCTACAGGGTGGGTTTTTGCTTGTTGCCGTAACGATGGCTGATGTGATAAGACCTTCTTCCTCGGCGCCACACTCCAGGGGACCGCAGGGAAGACGTAACCATGGCAACGGCCGGCCCGAGGTGTCACGCTATAATTGGGCCACGGCTGCACTTCCTGTGTGCCTTCAGTCAGGGGGATCGCAGAGGGAGTGTGGTTGTGTGTGTGTGTGTGTGTGTGTGTGTGTGCATCTGTGGGGGTGTGGGGGCTGTGTATGTGTGTATGTGTGTGTGTGTGTGTGTGTGTGTGTGTGTGCGCATGTTTGTCAGGCAGGGAGAGAGAGGGAGAGAGAAAGCGCAGCACGCCAGCCAACGCAGGACACTGCCAACTCATGGAGAAAAGCAGTGAGCTCCAACATCATGCTAGCGCAACACTCCCACTGAATGAGAAACATACAGTCTTTTAGTTTAAGTCCACAGTCTACTGTTTCTTCATCTCCCCCACAAAGGGGGAATTTCAAATTCTTGAATCCGCAGCCCCCCCCCTCCCCTTCACTGCCTTTCTAGTGATTTGGAGCTTAATCCCCCCTCCCTGTTCTCGTCACGCATGCACACACATACACACACACACACACACACACACACACACACACCGGAAATCTGTGTCACCCGCTGCCCAGCAGGTCCAGTGACTCCCTGAACGCCTGCAGTCTGGCTCCACTGGCCTGCAAGATGGCAGGAGAGAAAGGGAGGAGGAGGGGGGCAGGAGGAGGGATTGAGCGGAGGACAGAGAAGGGGGGGGTTGAGAGAGAGTTGGGGGAGTGGGGAAGGAGGAGGGGGTGGAAAGCGGATCTAGGGAGAGGGTGAAGGGGGGGAGAGATGTGGTGAAGGGCAGAGAGGGAGAGGGGAGGAGAGGGGGTGTAAAAGGGGTAAGAGAGAGTGGGTGAAACTGGGAGAGATGAAAAGCAGGCCACAGGGGGAGAGAAAAAGCGAAAGAGAGAGATATGCAGGGAGGAGGACGGAGAGATGGACAGCAGGGGATGAAGATACCGTGGGCCAAACAAAGAGAGGAGAGATGAGTGTGAGATCCGGAGTGATGGAGGCCGAATGAAATGCAGTGAGACAGAGACGCAGGGAGACAGGGGTTAATGACGGATGCATTGTCCAGATAGCTGGTGTTTGCCGTCACAGACCCCTGTGGAGCTTACATATGTTAGCACCAGCAGCCCTGCCCACTCTGGAGAAAAACTCCTTTCAAACACACTGCAGTGGAACAACCTGCCAGCCCAAGGCAACCTGCACTGGAGCTGGGCGGACCCTCACTCACAAGCCAGACCTTTGAAATTTTGGCCACTGCGTCTGCTTGGAGACACTGTGTCTCATTGTGATTTTTTTCTTCCCCCACTGGCTGTATCCCCAGTGTTAGAAAATGTGTAACAGCTTTGCAGAAACAGCATCTTTCTGAGATCACTCCTCATTACGTCTCTGTTATCCATTTGAGTTCACTTTCTTGCACATGGAAAACGGAAAAACAAAGGTTTCTTACATCCTTGAAAAGCTCAGGCTCATCTGCCCCTAGGTTATGTTTTGGTGACACTGGGGTCAAAGGGCACTCTTGACCTTTGACCTTTAAAGCTGTTAAGGGTGGATTCAGAATTGTTCAACTACTATAAAAAGCACCAAATCTGATTTGGTCTTATGCTACCTATGAAAAACAAGACTATTTATCAACATTCAAATTGAACATGTACCCTTAATACTTCAGTCATTGTGAAATTTAAGGGACTTTTTTCAGCTGCACTCAGTCTAAAGCCAAACACATCCATAAAAGATAGAAAAGTAGCCTGGAAAACATACAGAGGTTTTGATCCTTGGGCAGTTTCACATGGTGTACGTTTCGGAGGTAATGTGTACACAAAATTCTGTTAATCTTTAGCTTGCTGCTGATTTCAAAAAAGGCACGGCGGTTCCAGGAAGTTGGGCAAAGCACAGTGATAAAGTCTGTCAGCAATGATGTTTCACCATGGCCTCTTTTCACCGCCTCATGATGTAGAACTGATTGATTTGAATTGATTATCCTCTTAGACTATTGAGCTAGAAGTTGTTTGTTGTGTTGAATTTGCATGTTTGCCACTTTTAAATCAGAGTGACACATCAAGATAGTAGTTACATGATATCTTTAACTTGGATTTTTAAAATATTGATTAAATTAAACTTAAAAAAAGATAATCAATAATACTTACTCACTACAATAGCTAACTAACCACCCCAAAAATGTCATATAGTTTACCTGATAATCTTAAAATATCAAAAAAGCAGCTGGAATGACACTGTATCCTTATCTATATTGTATGCTAATAAGAAAAGCTTCAATTTGTGACATCTTAGAGTAAGTCTGTTTTTCAATGTAAACATGGCATCTAAGCTATGCCAGCAGCTCTTTGTGGTGCCATAAGCTAAATTCTAATGTCAGCATATTTATATGTTCATAGTGACAATGCTAACATGCTGATGCTAAGCAGGTATTCTATGTAGCGTGTTTACCATTTCAATTTACCATGTTAGTGTGCTCATAGTCACAAAAAGCACTGAGCACAAGGTCAGTGAATGATGGACTTTCATTGGTTTCTTAGGTTTGGTCAGGTTTGGTCATAAACTTTTGAGTGTTGAATATTGAATGCCTTTTGGAAGATGAAAGTTAAATAACAACCAATAATATTAGGCCTACAATTCACCCTATGAGGAACTTTGTCAAATTTCAGCAGTCTAACTAACAATTGCAAGATATTTCAGTCTGGATCAATGAGGTGGGCTGTCAGACTAACATTACCATCCAAAGAGCCACACTGCAGATTAAAAACATGAATTTTCTGACCAACTTTATCCTGGTACAGAGATTTATGGTTAAATGTCAAATAATCTAAAATGAAAATATTCTGCATTTTTTTAAAAATGGCAATAGATGTCTACCCTTCATTTTGTGACTACTACTTTTGACTATTTTTATCTAATTAGTCCAAAAATGCTTCCATATCTCTATTCCTTCTTTAAGTTGAGTTTCCTGGTTATTAAAGGGAAACTCCACCAATTTCACACATGGGAGACAGTTTATTAGTCATGAGATTTCAGCCTCTAAAAACATTTGCATGACTCCAGTGTCTCAGAATGAGTTATGTCAAGCATGAGAAAAAAACCCTGATGGTATTTGAGACAACAGATTTTTAAAAGATAGCATGCATTATAAACTGGGGGCATGGAATTAAAAGACACAGACATTTACCAGGAGGATCTGTCAAATGCTGCAAGCTATTGCAAGTCGGAAGTCAATAATTCAGAGACAGACATCATGGACACCAGCTGCAAACGGATGTTTGCATGGCAAGCCTCTGAACTTTAGCATACTTTAAAGGAAATGAGAGGAGCAGGCTAGTGCAACATGCTCACAAGGACTTCGATCGAACACAAATCAACTTGGCTCAGATGGACCCATTGGCACTAAAAGTCAAAACTGTTTTTTTTTATTTTGCACAGTAATTGGTCTTTAACAAACCCCTTGTTTATGAAAGTACAATACTAAATCGCTTAAGTATATGGTTATGCTATTTAAGGTTGAGGTTGGTCATGTTTTATTTTTCTACTCTGTGAAAAACACTCCAACTTTTGCACTTTTTTCTACATATCAGACATAAAAGGTGATGTATTTCTGTAAAAATACACTACATTTGTATATACAGCACATACAGCAACAGCAACATTGCACATACAGAGTAGGTTGTATATTTTTTTAAATTGTTACTGATGTTTTGAAGTTGAACATTTACTAAACACTGCATACTTAGCCAAATACATTTTTCTGACTTGATTTTTAGGCTCACATTAAGAGTTAAACACATTAAACTGTTTATCTTGTTACATCCAGAAGTTTTACACATTAACTTACCAACATTGAGCTTACAAATTAGAAAACCATTTAGTGCCAAATCCGATGATACCACTGATGAGATGTTGTTTTATATAATACATAGAGCTGTAAACTTACTCATTACATCTCCTCACAATGACTTCATTCTGGAAATGAGATAATATATTTTTACTGGCCTTAGACAAACAGTATCTAATCTTTGTTGTTATTATCTATGAAGTTTACAATGAGGAGCACTAAGCTAGCACACAAAGAGCACAAACTCAAGTGCCTCTCATGTCCTAATTTCACCTTCCAGGATGGACAGAAAATAAACAGGTGCATCAGCAGACTCTTAGCAGCTACAGTCGACAGATTACAAAGCAACAACATGCACTTTCTTATGTTACAAACATGACTGGACTCCTACAATGCTTTGCCGGGAAACCCAACACTGTCCTGCTATATATAGCCGGGCTTTTCACACTGTGCATGACTGCTCGTGTGAAGTCACATGACTCAAGATATATGGGTGGACACACACACACACACACACGCACACACACACACTCTTCACTCACATGCTGCAGCACATACACAGAGGCTGAGGGTGTGGAGGCCGTGAGGGAATGAGAAGAACTTTATTGAGTTGGCTCTGACGTGTTGCTTCCCCGTGACCTGACTCTCATTTGCTCTGTCTCCCCAAGCGTCTCGCGCTCTGTCTCAGTCAAAACCACATGTTAATCAGCTCCCTGTTTGATCTCTGATCGGCTGTTTTCTGACGCATCCCGCTGAATAGATAATCATTGTGTAAGTGACCGCCATCAACAACTTCTTTGTGTCTTTCCCTTCAAGCAATTCCTCATACTGAATGCATGTTATACCATATGAACAGACACACATGCAACATGCAAGAGACAGGATGAACTCAGTCATAAGGTGGAATGAATTTTTTTTTCACATCAAGAAAATACTTATAAACTCAATAGGCAAATACATAGTACAAATGCAAATAGAAGATAAAATAAAGAAGTCAAAGTGTCATCACGAGCAGAGTTTAACAGGCAATTGGTGACCAAGTAAGGTGAATATATGACCCAACAGTTAGGTAGTAACTGTGGCTCATACACTCCAAGTCCTAGAAAATAAGCACTTGTACTCTTATGTTAATACAAGCATGATTTAGTATTTTTCTGAAGTTTCTAGCATCTGATTTTCCTTTATCACTATAGCGCAGTCTGTAAATATTTGTTGAGGGACACCGTTTTGATTCTTTTTGGACACTAGAATCTAAATGAAACAATAACCATGAGGTCAAAGTGCTGACTCAAGGCTGTAGGAGTGTGTGAGGTTGTTTTCCTTGTTGGCTGACCAGCCCTGAAGCTCTTTTTATAGACAGTCCCTCCAATTTCATGACTATGCAGGTCAGTCGTCCTAAAGATAGCAGGTTTAAAGGGCCAAAAAATGTCCCTTTTTTGCCTGGCCAAGTCTGTCACCTGACCATGCCCTGCCGACTGACCTCAGTCCAACTGATCATGTGTTATGCTAACTGCAGATTAGATGAAAGACAAAAAAAACCCACCCAAAACAAGCAAGAACTTAAGATGATAACAATGGAAGTGTTTGATGACATCTGCATGTTGCAGACTTAAGATGGTGACTGAACACAAATGATTGGAAATCAAATAACAGATATAATGTTTTACAAAAAATCTTATTCTAATTCAGCCACACATTTTGTCATCAGGTGTATCAGTTGTATGATTTAGTTATTATCAGGTAATTTAAGAACGGATTTATAGTCACATGATAGTAGTTGTGACATGTGGCTAATAACTCTAGAAATATCATTAAGTGGAACTTCTGACGAGAGTTTCCTTTCTCCATTCATGCTGCTGTATCCAACATCATCATCATAAATTAACCTCCAAGGTCACAAAAATAGCTTATCATTAAGTAACTAATAACTAGCTGAAAAACAACTAATAACTTCAGCAAAATTTATTGTATTTTGTCAGATTTCTAAAACTGGGCAAGTTTGTATAACAAGCCTATGAAGACTTGAGCTGTGTGCTAAATGCTAATGTTAGCATTCTAACATGTTGACGGTGGCAGTGTTACCGTGCTGATATTTATCGTGTTGTTTCATCATTTTCACTATTGCAGTTTAGTATTTTGGAATACTTGGATTTAATAATTGTTACTAAACATGAAGTACAGCTTAGGCTGATGGAAATGTCATTAGGTACTAGATCATAAGCCAAGGCTTTGTTGTATGGTTTGTCCTC
>JAPZDZ010000026.1:5382995-5395010 GCA_029783805.1 Acanthurus tennentii | reverse complement strand
GAAGTACAGCTTAGGCTGATGGAAATGTCATTAGGTACTAGATCATAAGCCAAGGCTTTGTTGTATGGTTTGTCCTCATGGTAATCCATCCAATAGTAGTTAAGATATGTAAATCTGGACTTTCATATTATATCAAGAGAACTGTATAATAGAATAATACAAATACCTATCTTTTCTGTGAACGTAAAACACCTCACTGCAAATATATCAGTAAGCTATTTAACCTCATAGTTATTAGACCTGTTTCACTGCCTAAATAATGCACTGGGCCTATGTTCTGTGATTACCTACATTATTGTTAAATCACCGTGTACAGAAGTAGTGATGCCTTATATTCTGTTCATTTATTCACATTAAAAAACACCTCCCAGGCACATTTTGGATCTTGTAAAGTTGATGTTTTGATTTCCACCATACAGCATGTTGAGCTGTTGCTGCATGTTGATACTGCTCCTGATGAGTCAGTGCATTCATTGCTGAAGGTAAAATGTTAAGACCACACTTAAGATAAAGTCATGACAGAGATACAGTGTGTTTATCATTAGCTATAGATTCACTCTTTTTATTTAATTGCTGCTAGGTTAGATGAAGGTATTATCAACACTGATGAAAGTCAGTGTTGTTACAACAGTACAGTGACACGTTACATAGACTACATTTAAAACAGTTTAGACATTTTAAACAGGACATAAGGGTCTGAATCTGAATGCTTCAGATCCCCCAAAAAATGAAAAAGTGAAGCATTTTGGGTTTTTTTTACACCTGTAGTCAATAGTCTGTGTCTCTGTGGTCATCTCTCGTCTGCCTGTCAGTCACAGAAACTATGTGAGCGCACTTGAACTCAGAAACATCAAAGCTGCTTCTTTTTATTATTCAGGTTGACTTCAGTTGAAAAGCTTTCAAGTCTTTTTCTCTCTCTCCACCCCCCAGACGTTTCTCTGTTAGCTGGCCGCTTCTTGCATCAAGGCCTAACAAAGTGTATCTCAGTTCACCGCTCAGTTTCAAGTAAGGATCCTCTTCTTCACATATAAGTGGCCAAAGTCTGGCCTACCAGTATCTGACTGAGCCATTATTTTCTGCACAAGGCTCATTACACTCGATACAGTCTGCCTCTTAGGGTTCAAGTATTGTCTTTAGCAAGGCGGAAAGGCCTTCAGTCCTCGTGGATCAAAGGTGTGCTTCCTTTCAGCAGGTATGCTGGTTTGGCAGGTAAGGGAGGTTTGGTGTAATCAGGCTGTGTGCTGTGGGGATCTTCGTTGAATGCCTTCTTGAGCTTTGCCACACGGCCTCCATATTCAGACTTTTTCTCGTCACAAAACACAATCTCTGAGGAGGGGAGAAAGAATCTTAGTGAGTTGAGAAAATCTGAGAAATGGTCATATGACCATACAAACAATCAACCCTGATAATTACTTGATTTTGAACCATCATTGACTGAATGAGGAGAGAAAGTTTGTTCAGTGTAATGAACCTGTCAGTGATGTAACCAACAACACAACTATCAACTCGATGGGTCACAGATTCAGCTGTCAGGTGAACAGCAGACCCCCTTTTCAAGCTTTGTAACAAAGCTTTGTAGTTTCACATTGTTAATTTAGTTTGAAAACCTTTTACCCATGGAGTACATTTAGTACTTCAGTTTATCTGAAGAATATACTGAAAATGAAAGCATGGTTTTCATTGGACCATGATAAGAAGCAGGTAGATCATTTTCCTAACAAATGAGGTATGATGTAAGCAGCAGTGAAAGGTAAAAAGGCACATGTGAGTATTGTACTTAAATATCATTATGAGGATCTCAAATTTTGTTTGTATCACTTCTTTGTATTTGCTTGATAGCTACAGCTATTAGTTACTCAGGAGATTAAGATTTAACTAGCAAAACATATAAGCAGTTGACAAATATGAGGCAATGCTATAGATTAAATTATACGACAGTATATTAAATAGTTCACATGAGCTTCACCTCAACCAGCAACAAAATTGAATTCTGTTAACATGACAGTGGTTTAGTGGTATGAAGTGACCAATGTTAAAATATAAGTTTTGTATATATATTGCCAGGACTTCTATTTACAATAGGGTATGCTTACAATCAGGGAATTTTTGTACATTTACATAAACTTAATTAGTAAGCGAGCATCATGGAGTTAAAATAAAACATGTAACAACACATTCATCAGGCTTCTCTCCACCTCCTCCCTCCTCTCTTGTTTTGTTACCTCTGTCCTCTGGGCTGACGCTCTCCGTGTCTGACAGCTGGGCTTTGAGCAGCAGCTGGTTGCCATGGCTACTAAGATGGGGCCTGTAGAGAGGAACCCAGTCGCTGTGGCTGTCCGAGCTGCTGCCTGATTCACTGTCGCTGTCCTTGGCAGGGTCCTTCGGGTCGTCGTCGGCGCTGCACGAGTCCATGTCCTCCTCAGATGACTGGCCGCTTGGTGAAGCTGGGTCATCCTGTGTGTGGGTGAGACACAGTTTGATGGTAAACCTCTGGTTCACTGCTCATCTTTCCCTTCCAACTTCAAAAGCCACACACAATCACATGAACTCACGCTAACATCTGTGAGGGACAGCTGGATGTCTTCTTTAAAGCTGAGCTGCTGGGCCTCTCTTCCTGGCAGAAAGTCTGCTGTCTGGATGCCATTCATATTATCACTGCGGACTCTGGAAGACAAAGACGTCCATTTTTAGTCCCACAGACAGCCGTCCCGACCTTTGAATCAATTCTCCACTTAGTCATATGGCAAATAACCCCTCTAATCCAATTGGGAGGAGGAGACGGCTAGCTGACTGAAACTATTTGGCTCACTGTTCATCTTATCACAGTCAATCAGAGTTATGTCATCTATTAAAGGGACTGAAGGTTTCGTTGAGGGGGCAGAAATCCACGTGGATGTTTCTGTGTGTTGATTAAGAAACATGTTGCACTGCTGGATGAGCTATCCGACAAAGCTAATCATAGCTCAAAAAAAACAACAAAAAAAGAGAGACTCAAATGAAAAATCCTATGATATCATGTTAAGACTAAAAGAAAAGAGACCCAGTTCACTTTGGGCTTTTTTGGTTTAAACTCTAAAATGCTAAATTTAAGACACTTGTGTATTATGGAAGTTGCTTTTCACAAATTAATTAAATGAAAGAGCATAAATGTGATTTCTCTAAACCCCACATCACCAACATGTGACAGTCAGTCAGTGATACCATGTGAAAGTGTGAAAAGGAATTTCTTATGATTTTTGTGTGTACCTGTTGTACATGAGGTTTTGGAGGAGTTTGGAAGACCTGAACTCATCCACCTCTCCAATCACACTGACGCTCACATCTCCGTCGCGGCCGAGCAGCCAGCTCACATGTTTATTGTAGGCTGGAGAGTGAAAGAAGAGATAAGAAAAACAAACTGAGTCAGTTTACAGCAGATATATTATAATTTATAAGCAGGATCTAGATAAGAGCAGTCATCTCATAAATTGTTATTCTGGCTTTCATCCAGAAGGTGGTGCTGTCCTAAAAGTATAGAGCTCAGGAAACCTCTCATAACAGCAATGGAGTTTTTCCTCTGCTGCTGTCAAGCTGTTCCCCGTTTGTGCTTCTTTCTTCTTTGTTAGTGTCTTTCCATTTATTTAGTAAATTCATTGTGTCTCAGCGAAAAACATTTGTTACAGCAGAATATTCAAAAAATAATGTGGAATCACTGCAAAATGAATGCAAATAAAAAGCTAATAACATGGACCTCATTCTCGTCCACGAGCAGGCAGAGTTGCATTAAACTGACCTGAGGGCAGTTTGACAGAAACTGTCTGCCAATGTTTAGTTTTGTTATGTGCTGCATCAGTAAACTCTTTTTTTCTCTTAGGTTTAAAGTCAATTTTTATCACTAACAATTTATATTTCTGTTTTTTAAATCTATAACTACCTATCAATAAAAATAATTTAGTGATGTAAAAGCTTCTATATTTTTTTGTTAGCTAATCCTTATATCATAATAAACCAGGAAAAAATTCGAAACACACCTACACAAATCTTTATTCCATTACAATTACACCTTGGAAAATACCTGTTATCTTATCATGACACTGTAGGCGGAAATAAACTCCACTCCCTAGTGTGTGAAAACAGGTGTTTTCCATGACAGAGCAGTACCTGACAAAGGTAAATCTGCTGCCATGACATCACTAGTTGGGGTGCGGCTTGAAAATTCAAGCTGTAGTTTTTCTGCCAATTGAAATTTAATGCATATTTAACCTTTAGAAGATTCAGTAACCTCAACGGACAGGTACTGTAGGACTCTGTAGAAACAAACACTTCAAAGAAAACAAAGGCAGCTTTGTTTCTGTTCCTATTTTAGGGAATGACTTGTGTTTGCGTACACTCTCACAGTGCATAGTGGTACAAGGTGTTGACGTCTCAGTCTGATGTCACCTGACTAAAGACCATCTCTGACATCAGTAATGGTCTGTCTGTGCAACAGGCCTTTATGCTCCACTCACTGAGTTATAACTGTGATTACAAGACAGAGGGGCTATTTTCACAGCAGAACTCAGGTGTCTGTTTTTATGACCAGCACACTGAGCAGCAGGATAATAGAATTTTTTATTCACTGGTAAATAACTGCGTAGGTTCTGTGACATTTATAGGCCTGTATGTACACATAATTAGTGCCTTTACCAGCAGCAGGAGCACTGTGAACAAAGAAAGAAAGACGCCCGACTGGATTGTATGTTGTGTAACACAAACATGTAGACAACACACACTCAGCCGCCTCTCAGGTGACATAGCAGAGATTGAGAAAACAAAGACGGAAACTTAATATGTGGTTTAAAGCTTGGCAACACCCCAAAAGCACATAGCTTACTCAAT
This sequence comes from Acanthurus tennentii, assembly GCA_029783805.1. Lineage (NCBI taxonomy): Eukaryota > Metazoa > Chordata > Actinopteri > Acanthuriformes > Acanthuridae > Acanthurus > Acanthurus tennentii. The sequence continues at coordinate 5,390,153 of JAPZDZ010000026.1, read as the reverse complement.
CTTATTCAGCTTTTAGCCTGTAGAACATTTCTACTGGTGCTGATAGAGTCTCACACACACATGCACACAGAGACACACACTCTCATTGTGCAGCATGACCAGTAAAGGTGATAAGGTCTTAGTGAGTCACTCAAACATAGTATATGGAGAAAAGGTGGGTAAAATGAGTAAGACAGACAGGTGGAATAGTGGGTCATGCTGACAGAGCAATGACAAGACTCCTTTGGGTGTCATTTAAACACATTAATCAGATTGGTAAACTGAGAGGGTGTTACTATACAGCTTATGTATCATGTTTGCATCACGTTTGTGTGCAATACATGGCACTTGTATAAGGGCTAAACAGGGCCAGTGTTTATATTTAAGTTTTAAATTAATATGTTTTAGGTTATATATTTTTTTAGTCTGTATAATTGTATTGTCAAACCATCATATTTAGGAATTTTTCATCTAAATATGTCAGAGTCAGCAATGAAAACTCATTACAACTAATCTGTGTTCAGCTGTGAAATGTAATCTCTTCCTCAGTCACGAAAAACTCATAAATTATTTTAGACACAACACTGACAACATGACATGGCCACCAGTGGTAGCTGCAGCCCTGAGACTTAACAGATTTAAAAACTAAAGAATGAGGCACTAATTAATATTTTGGGAATTACAAAAGATCAATGCCACTCTCACAACTGCAAAATATTAAAGATGAAGCTGCTGGCTAGCTTAGTTTAAGAAATAACCTCATATCAAAATGAAGGCCACTCTGTTGCTTCCTGCTACAAAACTCTGTTGCTACTTTTGACAGACTCTTGCCTTTACTGGAAACCATACTCATACTGTTGTGGAGTGAGATGTATGTGTTTTTCTGTGTACAGGTACTTCCCAACATTGTAACCAACACAAAGCCAGTAAAGTCAGTGTTGAACTCTACCTTTCTTTGGCCTGGTGTCGTTCTGGTCTCTTCCTTCTCTTGCCTCCCTCTCCTCCCGCTCTCTCCAGCGGCGTACCTGCTCCTCTCTCATCTTCAAGAACAAGATCCTCTTCTGGTCTTCACTGAGGGCCTCCAGCACCTCGGGCTCAACCCACATGTCTTCAAGAATTTTAGCCAGCATCTTGCCTCTTTTCCAGGGGTGCTGCACACGCCTTGTCAACCCCTTTGTTGCTCTGTCCAGCGGGTTGTGTTTCAGCTGTGGGGTCTGATCGCTCCTTTTTCCTGCTTCAGAGTCAGGTTGCCTCTTCTTTGAAGAATGTTGGATCAGGTGCAGTCTAACAGCTGGAGGTCACTGTAGCGTCCTTTGTTGGGTGCTGCTCCGTGGTGCTGTAGGAGTGTGTCAAGCTCTCTGGGGGTAGCAGCAGTGTGTCCGATTCAAATTGAGCTCTGTAGGTTGCTGTTGTGGTTTTTACAGAGAGAGAGAGAGAGAGAGAGAGAGAGAGAGAGATTATATCTACTCTATTGTTTTGTTCCCCTCCGTTCAATCCTGTTCTGGCTGGCAGAACACAATAGGCCCAAAGCAAATATGCCACAATGCCAAATGTAATGTGTATGTGTGTGTGTGTGCATGTGTGTGTGTGTTGATTTGTGTGTGCATGCAGTGTTTACTCTGCATACAGTCGGCAGCTTGAATGCCACTGTGCTTTCAAACACTAACAGGCAAACAGAGGCGGGTTCAGCATGTCAGCACACACACACACATACACACCCAAACACACACACTCATACACACACACACACACATGCAGGGCGTTAATGACTGCATGCTATCTTGGTATAACAGACACAGATAGAGAGCATAAGACAGTAATGATGCATTTTGAAATTTTGCACCAAAGTGCTTTCTCTTTCCCAAATGCTCTCTCTTTCACACACACACACACACACACACACACACACACACACACACACACACACTCACACACACACACACACACACACGACACCCCAACTATTCTTAGCACCTTATCGACACGTGACTGAGATAGGCATCAACAGTGTGTCTCAGTTAGATATAACTCATTCAGGAAGTCCTTAAAGCACAATTCCAGAGAACACCCTTCACCTTTAACTGAGTGTAAACACACTGTTGTAGAGCAGTCACTGCCCTGTCACACTTTTTGAAAAATGTCGCTGAGCGAGAGCCAATAGGATTTCTGTCTGTGAAAACAGCTCACCAATCTGCACTTAAGGGGGAGATATTCTTACCGTAAAGCTGTAGGTGCACAGGCACCCAAGTGAAATATCACCTTTTAAATTATTGTTTCAGGTGTGGTAGATGTGGACACATTGAATTACACTTGAACCCACACTAGACTTGTACTCGCATAATTCTATGGTAAGAGTCAAACTGAGCGGTAAACTAATAATTTTGTGACTTAAGCAGCTGGCGCTGGACTGAATGCAAAATCATGATACATTTTACAAGAAACACAATATGAAATTTGAATCCCTGAAAAAATACAACTTCTTTGATTTTATTTATAAATAATGAGTTTGACATTTTGGGAAATTCACTCATTTGGGAGATTCACTCATTTGCTTTCTTGAATAGTAAAATGAGAAGAATGGTTTCATGTCTCTTAATTTAATAGGAACTGACAGGTTCACTTAGCATGAAGCTGCAAAACAAATAGGTTTGCTCTGCCCTCCGACATTAAGAATCTGTCTATACACAAAGCATGATTAAAGTTTACTGACTAACATTTTAATTTAATCGTTGTTTAAGTGTTAAAATGACAACTTTGTTGCCTGTTTTCGCTTTCCATGTTGAGCTAAACTGGCCATCTCCTTCTTCTCCGTATTTAATGTGGGCACATATGCATGAGGTGGCACCAGTCTTGTCCTCTAACTCCTGACAATAATGTATCTCCCAAAGTGTCAAACTATTTGTTTAGGGGGGACAAAGAACATGACATGAGCATCTTACTTTAATTTATATTTATACTAAATACATACAAATTAATACTGCTTTTAATTTTCTTAAGTTGGTATTATTAGTCTTAGAACCAGAATCTATTAATTCATTAATCTGTACAGCACCTCTCAAGTCTCTTTTATTAGTGCTCCAGGTTGAGGCTTTTGTGATCCACGTTCTTGTCCATGTGAGCATCTATTGTGTAAAGATTTATTGGGAGAGTGCTGTAATTTATCTTTTGAAAATGTAGGACTTGTGAAACCATTTAAGATTTGGTTTGACTTGCTTTACTATCAAGCAGCCCACTCAGTTCATCAGTTTAATTTTTTTTTCTACTACAGAATCACAGCCCAGAACAGTTTTATAAATGCAAAAGAGCTTCTGTGATTTACTGTGCACATTTGAATGCATCATGGCAGTAGAAAGGAAATATTCAAATCAGGACAAAAACACACTAACCAGCAAACCAATCATAACAAGAAACACCTAATAAAAATAACACCTAACAAAACCAGAATCAAACAAGGAAAAACAGAAGAATATAACATCCATATGCTTCGACTCTGCCATTCAAACATAAAGGCAGATCCGATTCTGGCTCTGTACCAACATGCAAATAGGTCCAGGATTTGCTTCTGCCTCCGTTCACATGCAGAGAAAAGAAAGAAAGGCAGGGAGAGCAGAGTAAGGTATGTGCACCGCATACTGAGAGAAAAGTTTGAAAAGTCTCTCAGTCTGAGAAAACACTAGCCATTTCACAGCGACAGAGGAGAGTGTGAGAGATAAATGAACTCAGACGGGCCGCAGAATGGCAATCACAACAAAGACAGACAGGGAAAGAAAGAGGAGCACAGAGGAGGGAAAGTGGACTTACTCAGTGGTTGCCAGCCGGCAGCATCTCCCAGCGCCGCTCTGAGTTTCAGTGCCTCTGAGTGTGGTATGATGAGTGTGTGACGTGAGAGTGTGTAAGAGTGCGCCTTTGTGTGTGTGTATGTGTGGGTTCAGGTCAGTCGTCAGCAGCAGTGGTATGCAAGCTCAGCCCTGCTCTGCTGCATTTGTAGTGAATAGGAGTGGGACGGACTGACATCACTGCTTTCATCTTTTTCTCTCCGCCTTCTCTCCCTCTCCTTCACTTTCCTTCTCTTATCTACAATCTGACAATGCTACAGAGAAATAAGATAAGAGCAATGCATGAGACTGTATCAAGAAAAAATGTTTCTTTATCTGTAAATAGCTATAAATACCTTCATAGTTTATTGTTTCTACTCTACTTTTGTGATATTTAGCAATGTTCAAGGGCACAGGGAATTTGTTCAGATAAGCACTGTAACCTTTGTGGATGTGGCAGTGTGACTGTAGGAGTGATTCTCAGTCTTTTTTCTGTTTTTTTCTGTTTTTATTTGATCCAACACTTTCTGACTTGATATGTTTACCCCAGTTTCTTCTTTTTCTACTGCCAGGAAGTCCTGTTGGCTTTGTATGAAACCTTTGATCACAACACCACATGGGCAGGAAGGAACTTGGATGTTTATGACACGGTATTTTCCGTCAACAGGTTGTTGATACACTTATCAAGACAGTGGTCATTGTTTTGTTCAATCCACCCACACGTTGACAAATCTGATGAGTCTGGTCAGACACTGTAAATGTTGGTCACATGAATCTGAGTAACTCTTGCTCATAATGTATTCCAGTGAATTCAGCTTACACGTAGACCTGCATCTGGATTTTTACTGACTCCTTAGAGCTATGCGGGTGTGACCTGCTTGTAATGTTTACAGTAAATGAAATCTTGCATGTATTAGCAGCTCCTTCTCTTGTATTTTGTTTTCTTTTGGTTCAGTGGGTATGTAATGTACACATTACAAGTGAAAATAACAGTTTAACTGTATATTTTGCTGAGCAGCCCATAATATCAATAACAACTGACAGTTACCAAACGGGATATTGGTTATCAAAAAAAGGAGCATAAATAGCATAAGAGACAAAGGTGGTCACTTTACTGCTTTATTTTATGAGTAATTTCTCATTGACTTTATATGTTGTTTTTTTAATAGATATGTGTTTTTTTGGGTGTTAGTAACTTAACTGTATTTCTAAGAGAGCAAGATTAGCTGTTTTAACCGGCTTTGTGTTTTCATACAATGCTAAGCTAAGCTAATCATCTCTGTGCTTTAGCTTAGTACTTTAAACAGACATAGCTGTTATCAAGCAATGACACTTAAAAGCAAAACAATTCTATGAATGGATAATTATTTATCCAGTAAGCAACAATTATAAAATCTTTATACTTTTTGAAATGAACACTTGTCTGTAAACAAATTTGGCAATATTGCATGTTTAGCTGACCTTTACTGAACTGACTGAAAAAGGGTTCTCAGGTTACACTGTTTAGGCTTTTTTCTCTATGACTAGGATAAAGTTACAGATTTTTTTCTTTGGAGAACTTTATAGTAGATCATTTTAATTTTTTTGACTGGTAAGATAAAATATTACCAAGTTTTGAAGTCAGCAAACTGAGTGAGCAATGTCACTTAAGCATGAAAGTTAATTAACATTAGCTGACACCAACATTACTAACATTGGCTAACATAAGTACTACCGATCGAGAATATGTGGAGAAAAACATATATTAAACTTAGCATGTTTGCATTTTCTTGTCAATAAATCTAACTATTAATTTTTAAGTAAAACTTATTAGTTCTCTTTTAAAAGTTACACAGTTGAACTTTTAGCATCAGGATTTCATTGTATTGATTGGGTGAGTTTATTAGTTCCCAAGTACTTTTGTAGTGCAAGGGGTCAGGACAAGTTTTTTTACGTTATATATTACCAATAAAAGTCTTTTAACATGTGTAAGAATGAGTATGAAGTGATTCATTTCTTATCCTTCTGTTAAAGCTACAAATGAAAACTAACAAATGCTTTATTAAAAAAGAGTCATTTAAAATTTTTAATTCAAATTGGCTTGTTTTATATGATGTGAAAACAACAAATTGTCATCAGTTTGGTGAGATTCTAGCAACATTGTACATTACACAACATGAAACCACAGCTGTCATTGGTCAATACTAACCCTAACCCCAGCAAAACCAGCGTTTCAGTGAAACCAGACACACGTCTGTTTCTCTCTCAGTGTGGTATCAGGACAGAGCTCAAGGTCCACACTCAGACATTCGGATACAGACCTCTCTGTTATGTTGTTTTTGTGAGGACGAGTATTGACGTCGAGTAAATTTGGTCAACAACAACCGCAACCTCAATCACAACACCCTTCATATTAGATTAAACATTTTTTAATAACCCAAATATTAAGTCTACTTCACTTGACCTAATTACTTATCACAACACGTGCAACAACAACCTTCAACCTTACCTTTAGGCTAGATATAAGAGTTAAAGAAAGTCGGTCAGAGTAAGTTTACACTAAGGCTACTTTATTCCTTATCGTAATATTGGTCCAAGGGCACGTGCTTTGAAAAAATAAGATTTGAAATAAGCAGACATAAGCACACACAGGAAAACACAATCTCTTTCCCCCTCCTAGGTCAATGTCAGGTCTGCAAGGAGCAAAAAACAATAATCTACATAAACAAATTATTATGTGCCATTAAAAGACTGTCTTGGTCAGTTTAAAATGAGTTTTCTGCTTGTGTAGACCTGCATCCTGTTACTTATTTATTTATCTAATCAATTTGGTTAATATTTTTTTATCCACACAAGCATGTTTTTCTAATCAGATGTGGACCACACCTCATATTTTCCACTTCTGATCAACAATAAATTGACTCTAATTAAACCCGGAAATGCTCTTCCACTGGAAACAAGTGATTATCTTGTATGACTCTTTTTTACCTTTGTAATTAACTGGAAAGGCACACCTTGGGAAAGTCCCACCAGCTATCAGTTAGACAGTTAGATCCACGTGAACAGGATTTGACATGTGCAAGAATTTATATGGCAAGTATGTATGTACAGCACCCTCTGCTGGAAAAGGAGAAAATAGAAAGTTAATAGAGAACCCAGTGTTCTAAGGTTAGAGTAAGAACACTGGGTAAAACCTGTGCATGACTGTGCATAACCAACTGAGAAGATGAGAAGATTTGTTATCTATTTTTCTTTCCACCTATGATTCAATCAATCAATCAATCAATCAATCAATCAATCAATCAATTAATCAATCTATCTATCTATCTATCTATCTATCTATCTATCTATCTATCTATCTATCTATCTATCTATCTATCTATCT
>JAPZDZ010000026.1:5351543-5376787 GCA_029783805.1 Acanthurus tennentii | reverse complement strand
TGTGTGTGTGTGTGTGTGTGTGTGGCTACAGAGGGGGAAGGGAGCAGGGCAGGTTAATGAATTAGTAATTAGGACTGACATTGCGTCTGCAGTGGGTTTCCCCCAAACTATTTCCAACACTCTCTCTGGTCATCTGTGCATCCTTTGAACTGTCTTTGTCATCTTCAACCTTCTGCCCCCCTCGCCCCCACCCCCACCCCGTGCCCCTCCCTGTCTCTCTCCCTGCATAATCACCCTCTACCTGTCTTGCTTTGGGCCTCGCCTCTCTAACCTTCTCCTCCCCTTGCCTTCAAACACACACCAGGCTCTTTTGTTCTGTCCAGGTCTTCACTCTTGTTTTATGCATCTCTCTCCCTTCTAAACTCCTCTTTTCTCTGTTCTTCTTCTCTTCTTATCTCTTCTCAGCCACACCCCTCTTCTTCTGTCTCCTAATGCGCTATTGATCACTGGAGATCTCTTGATTCAAGGCTGAGATTCTCAATCCATGCAGATGTTACACTAAAGCTTGGCACTGCTGTGCATTAGTAGGGCTGTATTTGCAACCCTTTCAGAAAATATCATAAAATTTTGGCAAGGGACAGTACAGAGCCAGACGCGTGATTTTGTACTGCTGCTGAGCTTCTCTTAATGACCTTCAGATGCACCAGTAAGATGGAAAACACTGTACAGTATGTTTTAATTAAAGACAACACAAAAGGTTTGAGCTAGCTCTTGGCTTGCTTCAACTGAACTAGTTTTTCATATGGGGGATGAGAGAGTGAAATAGAATATAGAAAGGGAAAGAAAAAAGGGTGGAGGACAAAGGCTGGTACAGTGAAAGAAATGTCCTCTGTGCTCTGTCAAGGGCAGAGTGGACAGAGACCAATTTATAGTATATGCTGACAGACAACATCAGCTTCTTGTCTGTCGGTACGGTCAAGTAGTCAACATGTTCTGTGTCGGATCCTCTGCCATCCAGTGGAATGGACCAAACATGGCGGCATTAGCATCAGAGCAGACCACCTTTACTTTTTGACAGCACAATCACAGATATTCTTTAAACCATGCCTGATTTTCTTTCTGTCTGTCTAATGCATGGGCAAAGTTTGACCCCAATCCACTCCCCGGCTTGATAAAGGCATGTGGGCACACACAAATACTGTATATATAGACACACAAAAAAATGTACACTTTATAAATAACAAATGAAAGTTTTTCAGAAAATGTCAGCTAACACTAAATGCTCTTCATCTCTGCTCCCCAGCCTACGTAACTGAGCGTCTTCTTTACTGTGGTTTAATTAGTGGTATTTCCTTTTTGGATGGGCTGTAATTATAGTCCCACCACAAACAAAGGAGTATTGACGGTCTCCTCCAGAGTGACTAACACCTTAAGAAAAGACGAGCAGACAAAAAAATCTGTAGAAAATGCAGTAAATACCACAAGTGGTGAGTGTCCTCTGTGGCCAGAGTAACTGCCAAGACATTTTCAATTGCTCACAACAATATGACTGAGGAAAAATGCATGTTCAGCTTGTGTGAGCTGTGTCTGAGACAAGCATCCTGTCCAGGGTGAACCCCTCTTCACCCCTCGCATTTTTTGGAACAGGTTCCAGCACGACATGACCCTGAACAAGATAAAGCAGGTATAGATAATGAAGAGATAATGCTGCTATCAAGGCTAAAAGTAACTACATAGGAACCCATGTTTTATTTTCTACAGGAAAAACATCATAGGCTATCAATGACCAGCTGGCCACAGGTCAATCTATAAAAGTAAACTATTGACTGTTTCATGGGTCATGTTTTCCCTTGCAGACATCAAATTCCTGTCTAAACCAAACTACTGCATGACCAGAGCTGCATCCAAGATATGACAGCTGCAGGACTTTAGACCTTGGATAGCATTATTTAACTGTCTGTAAATCATCTGCATGAACAGTTCTGGTTGATTCCCAAACTTTCCTCAAAACCACATTTGTTCCCAAGCGCTAGCATGTGGTGAAATAAACTAATCCTGGAACCCTAACAAGGTTCTTAGGCATCCCTGGACCTCAGTCTGGGAATCACTTGACACCATTTGCTCCCACTCTACATCCAGCTGAAGCCTAACCAATTTAATGATATTTTAATATATTCTAGGTCTGTGTGGATGTACCATCAGTGGTCAGAGAAGAGGACTTGTGTCAACACTGCCGCCAGTGCTAATCTTCACTGCGGGGTACAGTGTCTGATATCAACAGGCCCTCGAGACACATCCCGTTCACACCGCGCGCTAACCACGGGAGAGTGATGGTGCTCCCGAGCAGTCCGAGGAGCGGAATTACAATTTCTCAGCTGCCATTCAAACACACAGAGGCTCCACAGAGAGGAGGAGACGGGGAGGACGCCTCCGTTTATCCATCCATTCATCAATCCGCTCAGTAACCGCTTTCTACCGCCTGGACCCCTACCAGCCTGCGGAGAGGCGCGAGACGACACCACGAGCTTCGGCGGCGACGGCCGTGAACGACGGTCGCACGCGCACACCGGTGATAGGGGAGCAGTTGGGAAGGACGCTCAGCGTGGAGAGAAAAAAGAGCCGTCTGTCAGCGTTATTCCCCGGTGTGAATGTAGAGAGACAGAGCGGGAGCGAAGACCACTGCCGCAAAAAACTCTCCCCTTCAGCCCCAACGCATTTTTCTGGTGAGTGAAGAAACGATACGTTATTTTGTCGGACATGTAACGGTATGTTGAGATGTAAAGTATTATGATTTTAAGCTAGTAGGGCTGTGTTGAGGCGACAAATATCTGTCTAACGGGCAATGTAGCGTAATCCATGCTCAGAGAGCCTATCGTATTTTCGTTTATTGGCGAGACTAGCAAAAGCATTTCTCATGGAAGCTGCGTTGAGGTTTCCTGTTTTTCTTGCTAATCTGTGACAAGATATGTACACACAGCCCGCAGCCTGCTCACACCGGCAGGCTTTCGGACAGCAGTGTTTGTGGAGCTAATATAGGCTGAAAGATATGCACCGTGCGGGCCGTGGGATTTTATGGAGGTGTGTTTTCGCTCTCTCTCTCTCTCTATCTGTCCCCCGAGATGAGAAAAAGAAAAGCTTTTCCTTTCCGCTTTTAGGAGGACAAGTCGAACTTGAAACGCGACCAAGGTCTATTTTGGAGGAAAAGAAAGACACCGGCCTCAATTGAGCTTGAACCGTGTCTCCCAGCCATCCTGTTGTCATGGTTACTGGCTCGAGGAGGCTGGGAGAACATGGCTGTCTCGCGCTGTGCTCTCCCTTCCTCTCTCTCTCTCTCTCTCTCTCTCTCTCTCTCTCTCTCTCTCTCTCACACACACACACACACACATACACACAGACTGAAAGACAATAAGCCTTGTCTATCTGGTGTTTGTTTATGTCTTTTTAAGTGTATTGAGAGACTCCTTGGAAAAAGAGCCAGGCACATAGCAACCTCATTATACATTTTAAAGGGTATCATATTATTCTGTGACTCCGTAAGCCTCCAAGGGAATTAAATAGTGACAGCAGATGAGATAAAAATGCAATAAATAACCTTAAGATCACTATAAGCCAAACACGAACTACCAAAAAGGAACAGTCTAGGGGCCCATGTACAAGAAAGAATATTAAGCAAATATAGTAATTGTTTAGCTATATATAACAGATCTTTTGGCAAAGACTTATCTTTGCCAGTACAGGATGTGGGTGGCATCTTTAAAACAGGTGTTTGATAGTAGCGTATTATTCTTCCCAAAAGCAAAGTCACTATTATCCTAATTATAGACATTTACATGTCTGGTCTAGTGCCATTGTAATTCATTCCGCCAGTGCCATTGTGGTATGTCCTGGGCAAAAGTGGAGCTCTCTCCGATGCAATCATGTTAAAATCAAGGTGTCAGACATTCAGACACACCAGCAGCAGCTCCTGACCAAACTATCAAAATTTTTCCTCTTTTCATTCTCTTCCTGTTGTCTCATATTTTTGTCCCAACAATTGCCTTCATGGCACAATGGTTGACCAGAAACAACAGTATCAAAACCCTTCCACCAAATAAAATTTCCGCTTTTAAATCATGTTTAGCAAATGTGTTATTTAGATTGCAAACATGGGTTATACTTTAATTCCTATTTTACATTAAGAACGAAATCCAAAAGCAAGACAACATTAAATTTAGCAAATAATTCAGTTGCCATAAAGTGGCATGCTGCATGTCCCTGTGTGTGTAATAAAGAGTGAACTACTGTGACAAAAAGAAAGTGTGCAGGGAAAATAGCCCAAAACAAGAAAAATCTGCACATTACTGGGAGCATTTATTTAGTTGTAAGCATTTAGAGTGACAAAATGTGAATGGATGGTTGACCTTGACAGCACAGAAGTGACATATTTGGGTGATTTGGGGGAGCTTGCTGACTGTTACGCTCCAGTAGGCTGGTGGTGTAGTTGGAGGCTCTGTTGTCATGCTGGTGTGACTTCTAGGCAGGCAGCAGGCAAGGAAAACACCTTGGACTACCTCCAACTCCATATTTTCCTGCTTTTCTTTCCCAGGCTAACAACCAGGAAATGATTTTTCTTCCCCTCTGTCTGCATCTGTGCACACAACAGCAATTTTTAAAAGGTGGCTCTATCTCTGCACTGTGTGTGTGTGTGTGGGCCAGTGTTGCACCAAGCCTGCATATTATGAACAGGGTCAGTGGGTCATTTATAGTATGAGACTGCAGTGTTGTTTTTCTGAGCATGTCTGTCTAATAGATAGAGGAAGAGAGGAGGAGGGGAGAGAATAGGGGGTTTTCCTTCTGTGTCCTTAGTATTCAGAACTGATTATCATCCATCAGCGTTAGGCTGATAGCTTCATAAATGAATTTAGATTACTAATTAGCTCCTTCTGAAAGTATTAAGGAGGTTATCCTGGTGTTCTTGGTTGTTAAGGTGTCTGTTATGTTATCATTGGCATGGTTGGAAACCAGTTGGTTTGTTGAGTTTTGTCTCCTTCCCTGTCTGATTTCTCCCATCTCACCCTGCTTTTGAAATTTTTTAAAATGTAAATTAAAATATAAATGATGGAAAAAATAATCTAAAATATGACACAGTATCATGGTTTTGTGTTGTGATGAAGACTGCATATTGAATTTGTTATATAATTCACATTTTCACAGGAGAGAAGAGAGAGATTGAGATAATCATCTCAATGTCAATTACTGCAGTTAAGCATCAACACTTTGCCCTTCACACCACTTGTTAATATTGTGCTGGTGCCTTTCAGAAACCCTCACAGTGGCACACAGCGCAGACAAAAGAGCAGTGCAAATATTTTTATTTATTTCAAATGAATGCAGGCAGCACTAATGAGGTCAGACAAGTTTAAGTACAAGTGGTCAACTGGCTGTCCCTACCACCGTGTTAACTCAGTAAAAGGTGTTTCTCTGATCCCCAACACAAGTGTCTGTAGGCAGGGTAGTGCTCTAAAAAAATTGCCAGCAAAACTGTGCTACAGGCGGGCAGGTGGGCACACACATATTAGGGATTCATGAGATTAAGGTTTTATGCAAAACATGAGTTTTAGAGTTTCTATCAAAGTGTTGAAGCCATAGCTTTGCCACTTCCTGTTATGACACTGCAAGTCATTCCAACCTCCAACATGAGCCTCTTCCCTATTGAGTATCAGTCATTTAAGTCTCAGGGAATCAGGTTAAATCCTTTCCTCTGCTCCATGTTTCATCAAGTCATTGCATGTCACATCTTGCCACTCTGCAAGTTTACATGATTAGGACAAAGGTTAAGTGCATTGCTTAACGGTACAAAAGTATCTTTATCTATATGTTTGTTGTAACCTGACATGCCAGATAGAATATTTTCAAAATCAATAGGACTGCTTTCACATATCCATCTGGGAAACGGCCCATAGACAGTGTTTGGAAGGGGCAGATAGTTAAAAAAAAAGCTGGAAGGTGATTGGATGAACATTTTGTCTGTCACATTCATTACTCTTGCCAAAGCCACTCGGGAGAAGAACAAAAACATCTTTGCCATCAAGAAAAGCCTTCAGTGCTGTCCTTTGCTCTTTTTTAATGAGTAAATTTTGTCCAGTTCTGATAAAACTGCTACTATCGCAGCATCTAAGCTAACCTATTCGGCATCTACCTTTGTTAACAAGCAGCTGCTTCTCTTTTTAGTCAAAACTAAACCACACCTGTAGCTACCACCTCTTTCTCCACAAAGGATGTTAATTGGTCCGTTCATATTCTGACCGGACACAAACTAATCCAATTGGAGCTTTTTAAGATGAACCTGCAACATTTCAGACATGAAATCTCAGCAGTCCAACAACCTTGCAAGGTTATGTTATGTTAGGACTATAGCCTTCATTTTGTTTTGCAGGCAGGGATTGATGCTGCTTCACACAATACTGTCAGAATGGGAAGAAGAGAGATGACCTTTAGTGTTTGTTATTCCGACTTGGAAGTGTCATGCATTATTCCAAGACGGTTACCCTGACCTCTTGTTCTCATACTATCCAAGTATCCTAAATAAACTACATCTGCTGTGTTACATATTTAGAGCAGTTTGGGAAACAAGATATACAGGTGTGGATGAAAATAGCTGAATTTATTGTGTAAAAGCTAGTATTGTGTCTTTTGTAGCTCAGCTGCTTGTAATCATTGTACAAATTAATATTATCCACAATACTAAGTGTTTATAGAAGGGAGCGTTTTTGAAACTTCCTGGGGTCAAAACAGTCCAAATTTTTGGCCATTCTATTAAATTAGTCACCTATGGGCCTTCCATTGTTATGTAAGCATGTTATTAAATTGCTTAAATAACCTCTTAACAGCCTAAGATGACACATTTTTACTTGTTAAACTGTAGTTTATTAGCTCAAACTAATTTAAATCAAGAGTTTAACAGAATTTCAGACAGCAAGATGTGTGTTGCAGAACACATAATAAACAGTTTGAAGTGGAATCATATTGAACTTAGGAGGCAATGCAGCAGTTGGGTTTGCTTCCTATACAATTAAGACCTGCTCGCTTTGTGTTTTGTCTTATATTTGAAGCTTCCAGTCTGATTAACTCCATGATGTTTTTTTTTTTTAGCATTTTTCTGCGTATAGAAACCAGTCAGACTGGTCTCTGGGGACTCCCAGTGGATTGCATCTTTGTTTCAGGGATCAATACTAGCCATAGTGCATGTCTGTGTGTGTACGTTGTTCGTGTGTGACTGAGTGTGTGTGCATGTCTGAGTGATACACAAAGATAGGAAGAGAGATAGTCAGAAAGAGAGATGAAAGGCACAAGAAATAGAGAGGAGCTGTTTAATGGCGACTTGATAATTTATCCAACATCATCTGCACTGGCATGATGGTTTATATGCCTGGATGGGCATTTTCTCAGATGTGTGTTTGTGTGTTCTTCACATGATTGGCACATGGTCTGATCACAATAAAAGGAAATTGATAAGGCTGGAGAGCCCCAGTGTTCTGCTGACAAAAGCGGAAGGCAATAGGTCTCTCCTGAAAGCCAATGTATACAGAGAGGCACAAAGACTGAGACACACACATGCACACTCTCATAGACAACCCCCCCCCCAATGCTCTTTCTCTATCATTGGCCATGTTTTCTCCATCCATCTATCCCCTACCCTGGGTGTTTAAGCACATCTGCTCCCTGTCCTCAGCAGCAGGATTCATAGTGCTGCTCACTTCCACAGACTTCTTTTTGTCTGCTGGCTAAGACCCATTTACCTCAATTACTGCAAAATGAGAGGCTGACACAGAGAGAAGAGAGAGAGAGAGGAGTTAGACAGTGAGATAGCAAAAAAACATAATGTAGAACAGATGAAGAGGAGAGAGTGGGAGGAAAACAGGACACTGGAGACCCACACACGCACACACACACAGAATTCCCACTTTCCGTGTCTGGTTTCATAACTGTTCACTGTTTCCATTTATGGAGATGTGTCACTGTTTTGTGTTTGTGTGTGTATTTCACCGTGTGTTAATGTGTGCAAATGTGCATCTTTGTGTAATTGCATAAATGAATGCAAATTGTGCTTGTTTGCATATGCCCAGTATGTGTGTGTGTGTGTGTATGTGTGTGTGTGTGTGAATATGGGCTCCAATAGACTCAGAAAGAAATCTGTTTAGGATTATTTGAGCTCATACTAACCACTAATTGTTAAAGAAGGAAAGAACACACTTATTTGTGAATTACGTAGTAATGAAATCTTTCTTTTCTTTTTCTATGACCAGTTTTTTTAATGTATAACCTGTTTTGCATGTCATGATACAGTTAATAAATCATATCCATACTGTGAGGTGATTAATGTTTCTGCAGATGGAATACATTAGAACAAACTGCCTGGTGACTAATAGATAATGCAAACCATTCCCTTATGCTTCTTTCTCACAAAAAAGAAGAGTGAGCCAGCCAATCAGTGATCATGTCCTCAGAAAGAATTTGTTGGAGGATCAGTCAGTGTGTCCTTTGAGATCAGCACACGTTTAGCGACAGTCAGAGTAAGACAGATTAGAAGATGCAGACAGGGACATACTGTGCTTGAACACTGTGGAAAAACAAATAAATACTGATGCTAAAAGTTAATACTGCTCGTATTTAGTGACAGCAAGCAGTTTTATTCAAACTGTAGAGTGATGAAGAGGATAATGATAGTGTAAAGCCAAGAGGTTTCTTGGCTTACTCTTGGCTTTAAGTCCTTGGATAATAGCTTTTGCCACTGTAATTGAGATTGCGTGCTTGATATACCATTGCATATGGTTGACAACATAAAGTCTTTAAAAGCGGAAATTCTGCTGTAATTAGGAGACAAGACTGAAACAAGCATGAAATCTGCCTGCCTTTTTTGGTTCTGCAAAGTTTGCATCATCTTTTGCAGCTGTGATGAAACACATAGTCTGCCTGTAGTGCCCTCATACTCATGGCTAAGCCTGAGCACTTGCAACATCATAAGCACGAATTGGGCTGACTTCCGAGCCCGCCAGAATTCTTTCCTTTTTGCGATGATCCAGGTTTTGATATTAAAATGAGGCAGAAACACTAGAAACTTTCCCTGGGAAAACCACAGAGCTCTGTTGGCAGGATTCAATATGTGCATTTCAGCCTAACGAGGTCCTTACCTGCCTCTGCATGCCATCAGAAAAGCTTTGAATCCCAGTAAATATTTTACTGCAGTTGTGCTCTAAGTCCCCCTGCTGAGGATGATTCAGCAGAGCAGGGCTCTAATGTGGCTGAGGACTCTGTCTGCATCAGTCAGACAGGGCTGCTTCCTGACTGCACTTTCCAACATCATCTCCTTCACCAGTGCATGTTTGTGCTTAAAATGTGCTTCATTGGTTCTGCGCATTTGAACTATAACTGGAGAGACAACACTTTAAAATAAATTGTAACAATAACCTAATATGTGCACACTTTTTTTTCCTATGCTGTTGGACTGAAGAATTATTGTTTTTTTATCATGGGCTAAAATTGCTTCCTGGCATTGCAACATTGATTTACAACATAAGAGCCAATATAGACAAAGAGAATATGTGATAATATATCTGGCCTATAATTAAAAATCATGCTCTCATGACGTCTCTGATTATTGTGCTCTGAATACAGAGCACAATAAAACAAATGTATAAAAAACAAATGGAAAGTATTACTATGTATTTAGATTTAGATTATTTTTAAAATCTATTTTAGTTTATTCTTGACCTTGGAAAAGCATTTGACAAAACAAATCTTACCACAAGGTCCTTTATCAGCCGCTCTGAAGCTTTTAATCAAATCACACAATCCTCTTCATCAGAAAAACCTTAACCAGTTGTCACTAAATTAGGGATGTTTAAATCAAGATTCTTCTCAGCAGCATTAGTACTCTTCATCCATGTTGACTTAAAAATGAGATTGAAAGTTCTTGACCTTGAGTATTATATGATTCAATCAAAAACACCACAACAGCCTCTAATGGAATGAACTTTAAATTTCAGTCAACAAGAAAATATTGTCTCTTTGATTTCCATTCATGGTATTGCGCTGTGTTGGTATCTAGAAACAATTTATTTAAATCATATCCCAACCTCAAGAGTGCAGGGATGCATCTAATGACCAGTGTAGATTAATTTAACTGTTTTCTTAAATATTTGCAAAATGGATGATATGGTGGAAAGTCATCATCACAGTCTTCCAGAACACAATCCAATGCCTTCAAACTGCTTTTCTTTGCCTGACCGATAATCCAAAATCCAAAAATATTTTACTTTCAGTTCTAAATATATTTTCAGAGAAAGAAAATAAACCCTCACACAGATACTGATAATGTTTGAACCAACACGTTTTATAGATTTACTAGACAAATACTTTTGAGATTAAATCATTTAACAAATTTGTTGTTGAAATTTTCTTTCGGTTTATCATTGCAGAGCTAATCAAACCACAGTTCACTGGATTGGATCTTAAAAAAAGGATTTGTTTTGTTTTTTATTCTCACAAAAAAATGCATTTTAATAAAAAGAATAATGTATCAGCCAGCAATAATTTAAACATAACTTTCACTACAGAGCTATAATTATGAGCTGCTCATTAGCTTTTGCCCCTGAGCCTCAGTAAAGACAGAAAAAGACCTGCTGTACAGAGGTCTACACTGCCAGCAGTGCAATTGAGAGTAAAACAACATCATTAGGACACATGTTCGAATCTCAGGTTATTATCATGCGTTTACACTAAGCACAGCCATGGCGGGGGTGAAAACAAATAGCTATTCAGCTGTGAAATCTCCACATAGACAGTGCGGATGAGCTAGCAGGATCATTTTGACAGGGATCTGTTGAGCTTTATTAAACAAATCTCTCTGTGTGCCTGCTTGCCTGTCTGCCTGTGTTCCTCTGCTTTCTACTTTATCTACCTTTTCCTGTCCTCCTTTCAGGGCTGTTTTGGGATCATCTGGTGCAGAGGACAAAGTGTTCCAGACATATGAATCTTTCTCTCTGTCTCTCTCAAGCACACATATACATACCCCACTGCGACATTCATATACACAGCTCCTCTTTTGTTGAAGGTGACCTCTGTGACTCACAATTAAGACTAGATATAATTAAGTGACTGTATGATTATTACCAGTAGTTATTGTAGTAATTTCATAACTATGCCTTCTCCTCCCTGCACATTTTCACTCAGTACTTTGTCTTCATTTTATTTTATGCTGATTGTTTTCTCTCTCCTATCTCTCCATGTCTTTTTCTATGCAGTGGATCACCTTGGTCGCTGATCTGAAGCTCTGGTCCTAATCTCTGGCCAGAGTGGACAGCCACCCTCTTTAGTTCAAAGCATCATGACCCAGGAGGGGCAGGCTCTGCCCTCTCCCACCTCACCAGAGAACCCAGTGGAGCCTAATACTACCACTATTGACCTACCCACAGAAACACACAACCAGACAGAGCAGGACAAGCAGGGGGCTGGGGTGAAGGATGAGATAGAGGTGGGGAAACAACAAAAAGAGATTAGAGAGGGAGAGGAGGAGGCACAAGGGGAAAGACATGCGGAAGAAGGGGGGAGAGAAGGAGTTAAGGAAGAAGAAGGAGAGGGTGAGTTGAAAGAGGAGATGGTGGATAACACTGGTGATGAGGATCAGCAGACAGACGGAGGGGCGGAGGAAGAGAGGGAGGAGACGATGGGGAAAGGATGTATGAATGTGGAGGTAAGCTCAACGGGGGAGGAGGCAACACATGAGGTGGAGGGGATGAAAGAGGAAGAGGAGGAGAAGGAAAATGAAGAGGTGCAGCCATACACACAGGAGGAGGTTACGCACCCTCAACAAGCCTTGCAGTAAGTTCACTAGATCTTTGCCATTGTACTCTGTCAAGATAAAGAGTGCTGGGGTCGGGGGAGAATTTCATGCATCCAACTTTTGTCAAAGTGTAACGGCAAATTTTGTCTACAAAGACTCCTATACCCCGATGAATTGTCCAGTTATTTTGGCATCCCCATGCTTAGATTATGACATGAGCTCAACTTGTTAATTAATAATAATTAATCAACAAGTTGAGCTTTCATCCTGATGAGCAGACTGCTGTGCACACAAACAAACAAACATGCTGCCAGGACTGTGGGTGATCTTTCCAAGAGCTGAGGTTACAGAAATGAGAACAATAGTGAAAATACTATACATGCAGTATATATTAGTGTTATATGCTCCAGTGTTTACCTGTCTGGTTTGCAGCCCTCTTCAGACCAACTCTCCTTAGAGCCTTGGTGGCCGGAGGTAATATACTATAAAACCCCTCCCCCTACAGTAAACTGTAAATTCTCCAGAACTGCAACTTAACTGCACGTCCTGATATTAAAAAAAGAGACCTTAAAAAAATCAGTCACTATTCTCTAATTAAATAAGTTGAATAGACCCCATAACTTTCCTGTTAACTCCTTGATTAGGGAACACTGCCTTTGACCTAATTAGACATGGTATGATCCCCCATCAGCACACCTGTGTGGGTTACTGCTACCTCTAAACCAGACAGCTCTATCACACTGGCACTTTGGTAAATATATTTATTTATGAGATAAGTATGAATAAAACTGACCTAAGATAAGTAAACTGTGATTAAGTCTTTCATACATATTACTGCAAGGAATCTATGTAAAGTTTGATCATAGATTAATCTGATGCATGCACTAACCAATATGATAAGGAGAAAAAATGTCTATAAGAATTGTGTCCGTGTGTATTTTGCCAGTGATTTATTATGTACCATCTGTCATCAGAGATGGAGTCTACAACACACATGTACACATGTACACACACATGCACAGTTCCCTAAAAGCTTGACAGACTGTGTTTATGTTTTCTGTTTAAATCATTACAGAGTAACACTCTTTTATACTGAATATTTTTAATGGTTGTTTCTCTCTCTGTGTGGTTCTCAGGTGCATACTTATCTTAATTAGCATTTTACGAAAGAAATAAGCAGAAGCCTTGAATAAATGAGCAAAACAAAAAGAAAAACACAGACAGAATGGAGGATGGTCTACTTTTTAAGAAGCTGAAGGACCCAGTAAACCAATTTTAAACCAGCAAAGATAGTGAAGGACAGTAAAAAAATCAAAATGTGGTAATACATCATGTTACTTAGTGCTATGCTAAGTGAGAAAAACACAGATAAAATAAATTACATAAAGAGTAAGAAAGTGACACATTGGTGTTTTTTGTTTTAAGAGTCGCACAGACATGCAGTACATTAACACGCTAATATAAAAAATACTGTTAACATCAACATTGAGGGATTTCATTGGGTATTTCAGTCCATCAGCAGCAAAACACAAAACTACAGTTGATTCACATTCTCACAAATATAAAAGATGAAATAGAAGAGCTTTGACAGCCGAGGGAAGATGAGCTTCCAGCTATTCACAAAGTAGCAAATTGGACAGTGCTTTTTCACCTTTCATCTTGCTTCAGTTGTCATTGTGGCTATTCAAGCTGAAACATTTTCCCATTGTGCATACTTCCCCTGAATGAGGAATGATTTCAGCGATGAATATGAATGATCTGCTTTGTGTGTGTGCCAATCTCAACAAAGAAGCTGCCCTAAGTTTCAGTCATATGCTAAAGATAATTTCACTCTTTCTTTCTATCTCTTTCTTTCTTGATGTTGAAACAGACTGGCAAATGGCATAGGTGGGAATGAAGACGATGATGAGGTGGGTGAGGAGGACGAGGGAGGAGATGAGGGGGGGACTCATGCACACTTGGACACTTTCAGCTCTAACTTTGAGACTACTGTGGAACAGGCTGACACAGAAGTGGAAGAAGAGGAGGAAGAGGTCCAGAGAGAGGAAGCTGGGACAGAAAACCAGGACAGTTTCAGCTCTGTGTTTGAGCAGATTGTTGAGCAGGTTGATGTTCAGGAGGAGGAAGAGGAGGAAGAAGAGAGGGAGTTGGAGGAAGAGAGGGAGAAAAATAGGGTGGACAATAAAGATGGTTTCAGCTCTACGTTTGAGCGCATCGTAGAGTCAGCCCTGCTCCGGGGCGGGACCTGCTACAGCAGCCTGGACTCTCTGGATGTGCTGTCGCTCACAGATGAGACAGATAGCTGTGTCAGCTTTGAGGCACCATTGACACCGCTCATCCAACAGAGGGCGCTGTTACAGGGTCCTGAACCCCTTGAGCTGGAGCTGGCAACTGTTGTGGAGCAAGAAGGGGCTGAGGCTGGACCAGACACCCTGGGTGGTGGTGTAACGGCTGGGGAGAGCACTGTCCATGGAGCTGGAGCTGTTGCTGGAGTCGGAGGAAGCCCACTGAGGACCACCATACCAGGAAGCAGGTCAGAATTTGTGCTGAGCCAGCCTGGACGCTGGGCCATCCCTAATGGATACCATTCAGACTCCCAGGGAGCCGCCATAGAGGGTTGTGGAGCCATGATCAACTCTGTCAGGTAAGGTTTAAGGTGTTTGTTAGCGCTAATGTTTGCATGTTTCTGAATCTACAGTATCCTTCAGCATAGAGTGAAAGAGTGGGTTTTGTTTAAGATCAAGTATACAATCCTGGTGGAAATTATTACAGTTTTTGCTTCATTTCAGCCCTCTATTTTAACCACAGATCCATGTGGTTAGAGGGGATGTTATCAGTAGTGTTATTGTCCTCTCACATATTGTCTGTTTATATATTACCAGCATTCACTGGTAATATCAAAACAGTGAAAAAAAATTAAAATCCAAGCCGTTGAAGTGTTATTCTTAAAATTTACCAATGTAATAATTCCCAACTAGAGCCTGCTCACATTTAAATATTATCAACCTTTTTGAATTATTTTAGCAACATTTTAATAATAAATTGTATATAACTATTTTTTCTTATTTTTTGATGAATTGCACTTTGTATATTTAACACAGGTAAGTAAAGTTCAGACTATTGAGAGATTCCAATGTGTGTCTCTCGGCAATCAGGCAATGAAAGCTTTGTGCAGATATCACAGAAAAATTGTGTCCTTGAGTGTAATTAAAGTAATATGCTCTGACCTTGGCTTAACCAGCAGGTGGCGTGAACATGGTGAGACCCAGCTGTGGGCCCTGAGAAAAGGAGGCAGGCTGATTGGTTGGGGGTGAATGTGGTGGTCTGGCAGTCCAAAAATAAGCAATCTGTTTGATGGACGATCCTTTCCAGTCTATCTTTACCAGTCAAAATAATACGTCCTGGTTGAAATAAAACAAAAAAAATGCTAGGCTAGTGTTGCCAGCTTAAAATCCTTCATATTTTCGGGAAAGAGAGAAGAGAAACTGTTATTGTACATGGTTGGACAGTTTTGTGCACTTCAGCGTGAACATTGCATTCACACAATGGGCTTAAACAGCAACAAGCAAACAAAAAAGCAGTGCTGAAAAAAATTTATGTTGCAGTAGGTGCAGCTTTTCCATTTTTATGGAGACAGTAGGGCTGTTAAGCAGGATTGTTGCATTTGAAATGAAACAGCTCCTTTCACTGTTGTTAGTTTCTGAGATCCTGGTATATCTGGGCAGCAAGTTCATGAAGCAGGCCTGCAGATTGTGGCTGGGGTATTTGCTCTTTTCCATTTTGCTTAAAGCATTCTTGCACAGTAGGGAGAGATAACCACAGTGTTACCAAATTACTAAAGGTTTATGCATTACAAAAGACTTTCTTAAAATGGAAACAGAATATGTGGGTCTAGTGTGGTGGTTTCTTTTGGAAGATTAAAAGTTAAAATTTATACGTATGTTTGGACAAAAGGAGCAAGGCCAGTATGATGAATCTCTCACTAACTGAACAGCGAGAGTATTCTTTGCTTTATCTCATATAGGCAGCTGATACTTGTGACAATGCTTAAAATTATATACTATGATCTTTAACTCATACACTCTTGCCATAGACCCCAAAGGGTTGTGTAAATTAAGCAACAGTTGACACTACATCTCACATGTAATTACTGCAATAGCCTTAAAGATGTTTAAGGAAGACAGTGCAGAGCCACTGCAAAGGGAGGCGGTAATAGGAACCATATGGGTAAAGCCATGTAACCTGAACTACGGCTATAGGTCTGCCTGGCTGGTCTGTATACAATCTCTGCGGCTTGTTCTCCAGCACTGTCAAACACAGTTTTGGTTACTAGCTTACTGCAATGCCAAATGGATACACAGACCTCTGACATGATCATCTCAGCTAACTGCTGGGATTTGTTCACAGACTCTTCTGGTTCTTCCACAGCTCAGTGTGAGTTATAGGATGAACCGTGGATTTAAGATGTCGGCACTCCTTCTCTTCTCCCCCTTTTCTCCCTCTCTCTCTCACTCTCTCCCTCTCTCTCTCTCTCTCTCTCTCTCTGTCTCTCCCCCTCTTCCCTCATCTACAGATGTTGTCCTTTAAGCACGGCTTGCTTCCTGACCACCAGCGCCAAGCTGAATGAGCTATTGTTTATGTCATGACATCATCGTCTTCAGCTTTCCTCTGCCCAGCAGGGTCTTGGAGTAAATGTGTGTGTGGTGTGCGTGTGTGTGTGTGTGGAGTGTGTGTGTGCATTCGTGCGTGTGTGTAAGTGAGCAAATATTGCTTGATGGTAGCCAGCTTGTCAGACATTGGAGCACTTAAATCTAGAGTGGATACATCTGCTAGTCAGTCTTAAAGAGGTAGTTTTTAGTTTTAAAGACACACAGTACCCAATTTATCATGAATTAGAAGTTGTTAATGCCCATTTAACTGCATTTTTTTAGGATATAAGGGCAAAAATATAACAGGTAAAGCACAGCTAAAGTTTGTTTGATTGTAATGTTCTTCAGAGGGAGTAATTCAACAGAATGCTTTTCAGTCCAATTGAGTTGAAGAAGCTTGAAATAGCATGTCAAAAAATGCTAATAATGAAAAAAACCTCAGCACTAGAACAAGATTTTTATTCTTTGAATGTACTCTTAATAATGCATGGCTCATAGTTAATAGACTATTACACCATTATATTTACAAATTTACATCTTAAAAGCCTTTTGTGATTCACAACATCTGTAATAAGTCAAAGCAAAACAAAAGTTTAAAAAAAGTTACACAGGTTTCTGCATACATCCATTTCAACATGTGTCTGCCTGTTTCATTTGAATCTTTTCTCTCCATTAACACTGCCACTTCATCTCTTTGTTTACATCATCTAACCTCCTGCCTCTGTATTTTTTTCTCCACTTTATTTGTCTTATTTCATTTTATCTCACCCACCTGCCGCAGCCATCCTTCTTTCCTCTTTTTATGGCACCTCCTCTTCTATTTCCCCTACAGTGCTCTCCTGCTGCTGCTTCTTATCTTTCATCCCTTTCCTCTCCCTAACTCCTTTCTTCTTGGTGTGAAGCCACAGAATTGGCACAGTAACACATTTTGCGGTTTGGGCATCATGGACAAATAGTCTTTTTCACTGCAGGGCAGAGCTGTTGCAAAATAATGGATAAAAATGACAAGTTAATTAGCCAGTCAGTCAACATGGATGACATTTATTAGTCTTATGGGTCAGTCAGTCAGTGTTTGCCAGATATTAGATTTCTGTTATTAAAAGTAATGCTCACAATTTTTTCATTAAAAATGAAGATTTCGTTCTTTGGTGCGACTGCCAAGCAATCATCTATAGTGTTTGTACTCTGCAATACAAGGGATCACTTTTTCACTGGTTGGCTTTTACATAGTTTGCTGGTATGAACTACAGTTAGGAAGAGATACTGTACTGACATGCCTAACTGATTGACTTTAGTATTCCAGGCTTAAGCTATAATGCTAATGGGTGCTACAAACAGGACAGGAAGGAAAGCTATTGCAATCCATTGTAGCTTGTGTTTTTGTTCCAGTTAAGAAACTCTACAAACTTAAACGACAGAAAGCCAATACCTGCTGGGCCCCTAACTAGCCACACCATCATAAAGTTTTTGTGATATTTCAGTCCAGACCAAGCTGGGGATGAACCAAAAAAAGCTTATTGCCAGCCCTGGAGCCACACTGCTCTTGGTTAGAAAAATGCTTAACAAGTCATTCTTTTACATAAGAGTTTAAACAAAGATAAGTTTCTTACAAGACACAGCTCCAAACATGGCCACACAGTAGGAGTATTTGTTGTTACAGGAAAGTGCATGCAAATGACAAAATAATAAAAAGAAACAGAGAGTGGCGTGTCTATTCAGGAAAATCATATGCATGCAGCTTAAAGCAGTTGCTGCACTATGTGTCTCAAAAGGTTGCAGAAACTCTGAGTCATAAATCCATTAAACACATATCAAACATGCCCTTCATAAATGCAACTACAATAGTTATACTCTATGTGCTTCTTTAACTTTTTTTACTCTTATGAATATTATTTTTGCTGTAATTGTGTAATTTTACAGGCCTGATGCATTAGTGAAATGAAACATCACTGACTCATTGATTTTTAATGAACCAAAATATCAAAATTGATTCGGATGGCTTTCAAACCTTGCACTGATGTTTTTGACAACCCAGGTGCATACAGAGTCTGTCCAAATTCTGGCTTAAAATTCCATAACAGACAGAGCCTTGACAGCACCCCCAGCAGAGAGAAGAAACCTAATCTTACCTCAGGCAAACCGTCCCTGTAGATCCTCTTTCTGTTACTACTGATTATTCTGACATGAGTGTATGAAGGGAGTGCAGTCAGCAGCTGGCCACGGAAAACACTGGTAAGTATTTCAGATGTTGCAGACAAGCCATCCAACACATGGCAAAAAGGAGTGAAGGGTTTTTCAAACCAGTCAGTGATTGTCACAGTCTCTTAAACAGTAAATCTATTTGTTAGTTCTTAAGCATTTCAGTCTGTACATCTTGTAGTTTGTCAGCCTGTCAGTCAGTCAAATTGTATTTTGGATTAGACTGTCAATCACATTTTGTCATTTGGTCAAGCAGTCAATTAATCTGTTACTTCAACAGTTGTTTTACTATGTGCTCTTTAAGGTTAACCTTAATCCATAATGGATACTAAAACCGCCATGAAAACACACTTTCTGTCTGTCTGTCCTTCTGTCTGTCTTTAGGTCTATCTAGCAGCTTACCACATAGTCAGCTGAATTTATCCAGTGGAGCCAACTAGTTGAATGCTGCTAACATGATAATAAAATTACAATTAATGCACACATACACAAACAGAGAAATGCTTATGAGACGGGAAGCAAACTGACAGGGATATTCCACTTTGGTCCACTATGTACCTAGTCACATCAGAGAACAAGTTAATATTCAAATGACATGGCAGGGTAAGTCCATAGTGTATAAGTGTTTGTTCACGTATGCATGCTTTTTATTCCTATACACATGTGCAGGATCTTTGGCAGCACATTTGCATGCATGCATATGTTTCTCCGTGTGTCTGTGTGGGAAACATGCTGTGAGTGTATGCCTCCCCCTAGCTTGCGAGCCTACCAGATCTAAGCCCAAGCAAAGCAGATAAAAGCAAGGCGCAGTTGTTTCCATATCAGAGACACAGCTCCTCTCTGTGAGCTAATCTCTTTCATATACATTGTTGACTGCAGAAACACACAGACACATAAAACACAGGGGCCAGTAGCATGCATATATAAACCAAAATGTGCATAATGCACCTACATCCTAATGCTGGCTCACTAACAGATATGGGAGCTTTAATTTCTATTTTTCATATTTTGAATCTTTACCCCTCTCTGCTTCTCTCTCTCTCTCACACACACACAAACACATACACATCTTTCAGGATGTCACTTTGGGAATAAACCTCTAAGCGTGGTTCTTTAGTGCTACAGAAACATCCTGCAGATTATCCTTTCCTGGCTCTCAGTCAGGCAGTGATATGGACACACACAGTCACACACATGAAGTACACACTTTTGCAGCACAAGCAGTAATACATACAAACTCTGTCTTTCACCCTCGCACCACGGACACACACTAACTGAATCATTTCAGCACTGACAGATTTATCCCTGTCTATTTATAGCGCGACTCTATGTTCTATGACACATCCCACAGTCTTACTGTACCAGCGACTGTTTTGGCTGAATGGGGTTCTTCTTACCACAGACTTCTCTCCTCTTAGGCGTCTGTCAACACTTCCTGTGTCTGTCTAGTGGAAGTCGAGCCAGACTCTTTTTGGCATTTGCTTTTCCCCCCTTGATTTTAAGGCAGATGTTTTTCTCTAGTTGTTGTCAGATGAACGTTTCTCAATGTTCCACTAAACACAGTCCAACACCTCAACACAATTAGACTCGCCCAGCCGAAAGAGGTCACCATTGTCCATTGTCTGCTGCTGAGTAGGTGTTTTTTGCTTCTTGTGTGTGTTTATGTGTATGCAAGAAAGAGAAAAAACAGATAGGAAACAAGCCATGCCACAAGATTGTGCTAAGTCTGCAAAAACTACTGATTACATGTCATTACTGTAATCTGATTTCAAGTTAAGAGCTTTTATTGCCATTTATACTTTTGTATGAAATTTAATACATATATAATTTTATTTTTACTTTAGATATTACGTTTGAAGTCGGGTCAGTCATTGATTTAAGTCAGTCACTGATTTAATATTGGTCTCAAATTTCTTTTGTGTCTTTTTTATGCTACTCCATGTGTCATGTGGCTGTGTCCTGGTTTTTAACTTCTTTAGACCATGTTAAAATAAATTTCGTGGGTCAAGACAACTGCAGTGGCTAAATTATAGCAGCAATTCTGTGTGTCTCTCAGATCTATTTAAAAAAACAGATTAATCGATTACGGACTAACCGATAATCTATACTTACTATACTTATTTTAGTTTGTTGATATTAACTTTAACATCAAAAGTGATCTATACTGTCTCTATATTATATTCGCATAGTCATAAAATTATCCAGCCAACCAGTTATCATTTTCAGTCTGGCCCTTTTCCTTTGGATCAATTTTTCCATGGGACAAGGGAAATTGCCCCCAGTTACCATGGTCAAAGAGGCACACAGTCCCCCCTTCAATAGGGTGGCAGTTCTTGTGGGCAATATCACAACTACGACAGCAAAATAACAAAAGTAAAGAAGTGCAAGGCTGTAATTTAAATTATGTAATCCCTTTCCCAAATAAGATGCTGTAGTTGAAATACACGTGGTGTTTATTTTTTTGTTACTGTTGGCTGCCATGAGACCATCACATCTGTGCTACAATCTGCAAATCCTGTTGTCTGTGAAAAATCCTTGGTGTGTCATTAACAAGGGTCGTCCAAGAGTCATGGTGGAAAGCTGCTCAAAACTCTTCGGTGTGATCAGTACTCAGCAGTGCCTGCTTGGTCCAAAGAGATCTTGTTCCAGGGCTTTCTTTGTTGTTGACCTCAAGGACGTTTATTCATTGTCGATGTCTGTATCTAGTAATGTGCAGAATCAGGTTCTATTGAATTTCGTTGGATGCTTGCTTGTCCAAATACCAATCAAACCTCTCAGAGTTTTTGTCTCTGGTTTCTTCTTTTACATTGTAGTTTTACCCCACAGCTGCCTTTTTGTCCTCTGTATTTTTTACTGTTCGTCTTTCCACTAAATTAGAAAGAGGAAGAACAAATTGAGATGCTGAGGTTAGCATGCAAGGGTGTGTTAGTGTTTATTGTACAAATCTGTGTGTTTGTCGTGGGAACACAATCCATCTCAGTGTGCGATTAATAAGTTTGTGTACATTTACCCCTATATTACTGTACAGTATTTACATTGACATTGGCACATACAAAGGTAGGTGTTGGCCATCAGGCAGTGACCTTAAGAATCAAATATACTCGTGCTTGGTTTTTATATCTTGAGATATCTTTTTTCTTATTCTCCCTCTTTATATCTTGCCCTGTAATATGTTACCTTAATTCCCCATTTGACTCTTTTTATTTTTAAAATTGCTCTTTAAGCTAAAGCACCTACAAAACTTTTCTCTTCACCTTTCATCCATGGTTTTGAGCCATATTAAGGGAACACACTTAAGGAATGTACAGAAAAAAACACATAACATGCTGGGAAGCAGCTTAGTGAACTTTAATATTCCAGATACAGGAAGCCCCAGTAATATTGAGCTGATCTGCTGGCCAAGAGCCCCTCACTTAAATGCAGAGGAAGTTGTGTTGGCTGGGACACACAGGGCCATTGTAAAGCCACCAGTAGGAACAGTCTAATGCATCAGGAAAAGTCTGTCCTGTCGTTTGCTCCGCCCCCAACATCCTCTCCTCTGTGGAGCATTCAGACAGCCAAGAAAGTTCAAGGAAAAATCTCAAAATACACTCCCTGCCCGTTGGCACTATGGAGAAATAACGCCTCAGTCTAGTTTATCATCTCCGAATAGACTGTAATTATGTATGACCTGACTTCCGCCTCGAGGAAATCTGATTTGGATTGAAGTGAAACAACAAACCGAACCGATGGAGATATTACCGACTGCTGGGTGATGAGGCGGACTGACCGTCGCGCGCCTTTAACCGCTAATTTCCAAGATCCAAGAGACGATGTGGAAAGAGGAATATGATGTTCACTTCGACTTTTTGCTGCAACTGCTGTAAGTTCAATGATTGGAATTTATGTAAGCTTTTTGCGTCCAAATGGGTGGGAACATTAACATTATGCTGCGTGGCAAAATGGAAATAGTTAGCTGTACTCTGACTTTACGCTGAAGAAAAATCACGATTGTAGGCCTGCTACTATAATATTTTTACAGGGGATACCTACAGCACCAAAATGAAAATAAAAGGGACTCAAAGGGTATTTCTGTGTTGTGCTGTACATGTATACAGATCTAAAAGTGCCTGCTTATCAATTTAGTGGATTTAGAGGATTTAACCGTATTTTTGTGGTCATTTTTTTCTTGATAAACGACTTAAATGGTTTACCCATTATCACATGATTCATTGTTGCGCTTACTATTTTTTGTGTCTTGACTTTTTCCCGATACATAGGCCATAAGGTTTCAGCTGCAATCAAGTTATTAAATTAAAAAAAATGCAGCAATGACAATGTTTAACTTGGATTTATGACTCGCAAGTTGAACTGTTACCCAGCAGTTTTTGCAAAGTCGATATGAGTCTTTGCTCATAATGGCCTCCCTTAATGATCAAACAATGTCGGTTACAATGTGAAAAACAAATTTTGTTTGTAATGTGGATTCGGATGCAACCAGGTGTCAGTTTTTGAGGTTGGAGGAGTCTGCTGCTTGTTTTTGTATTCCACTCAAGAATCCAATATTGCAACAGTATTTTTCTGCAGAGATTGTATCAACAAGTTCAAGCAGATACAGATGACCCAACACACACTCACAAAAACACACACAAGGAGTAAGAGTTTTTATTTCTATAGTATTTCTACTTCAGTCAGCCATTGATCAGTGAATATGAAAATGAAGGAAAAGTCTGTGAAATAACAGAATTTCATAATCTAGATAATTCCACCATGTCTCAGGATGCAACAAAGGACCCCCCCTCCACACACAAAATCACACACACCTACCTTGCATGCGGACACACCTTGTAGGTGTGGGTAGTGCAGGCCATGCACAACCAAAAAGATTAGCATGTGAGTCATTGGCATGCACTATCATGCTCTCTATCTCTGACACACACACAGACGAAGTGGCGCTTACAGTGAGTGAATATGTGTGGCCTGAGGATACAGACTTATGCCTTTAGATAGACAAATAGGTTTACTGTGTGCCACTTGGCCCTCAGTCACACTAACTATCTTGGCACAAAGGACTTGAGTTGTGTTTGTGTGTGTAATGTGTGTGTTTGTATGTGTGGTTCTGTTATTGCCACTCAGAAGTGAATTGGGGGAGCCTGTCATCATTTTAGTCCAATAACTGATATCAGCTTTGAAAGATTTATGAGCTCTCTCTGAGTTAACTGAATTAATATGATCAGACAAGCAAAAGCAATTTCACTGCAAACACCAGGCTAGATATTGTTTTGATGGTTTACCATAGAGTCATGGTGTGAGTCAATGTGTGTGTGTTTGTGTGTGTTTATGTCTTACAGTGTATGCAAACATTTGTGCAATAAGATTTGTAGCATTTCCAGTTGTCCTTTTTTCTGAATTCAATCTCTTTTATGGGTCATAAAGGGGGTTGCAGTGACTTTCTAGGTGCCTAGGTGGGAAATGTAGTCCACAGAGCAGGTTCTGAGGTCTACTTCTTGTGGACATGTCCAGAATACTTATATAAAAATCTTATGCAGAGGGAGACTTACAGGAAGCATTTTAATCAGCTCAAACTAGCTCATCTGGCTCCTTCTCCACATGAAAAAGCAGTGGTTTGCCCCTTCCGGATATATAAACTCCCCACCCTGTCCCCTAGGAGCAACCAAGGCACCCTGCAAATAAAACTGCTTTCACTAGACTGTGTCTGCAATCTTATTGTCATTCTTGGCTGTGATGCTCTGCCATGATAAGGTGCATGAGTTTGCATGACCCGCCTCGCCACGGGGGGGGGGTCTTTTTGACCCTGAGAACTGTGTTACTGGGGGCAGTTGCTCCTTGTAGGGTCTCTTAAGGCAATTTGGTCCAGGGTCAGGGGCCAGATGAAGACTAGTTCTAAGAGACTAATGAATCAGTTGAGACAGGACAGCGTAACCTTGCCTGCAGCAGGGAAGTCAGGGCCCTCTGTCAGTTTCATCTGTATTGTGTAGTCAGCCATTCAGCATGTGAAGGCAAGGGACTGACTTTTGGCTCCAGAACCACTTATTGTTTATGTTTTTGAATATTTGTCAGTCATTCGTGTTGGCCTGTTTTTTTTTATGCCTGTTTGCATCACACAATGC
Organism: Acanthurus tennentii; assembly: GCA_029783805.1. Taxonomy (NCBI): domain Eukaryota; kingdom Metazoa; phylum Chordata; class Actinopteri; order Acanthuriformes; family Acanthuridae; genus Acanthurus; species Acanthurus tennentii. The sequence continues at coordinate 5,352,068 of JAPZDZ010000026.1, read as the reverse complement.
AAAATTGTTATAGATAGTCTTTAGGCGATTAAAAAATTCTTTTACTTCTTCTTTTAGCCCAGGACACTCAGCTTCCGCTGTATCCCTGGTAACCAGAAAATCCCTTTCCACAACAGTGCATAATATATTAAATTTGTGAAGGTAATGCAATTGTGCTGATCAGATTATGCAAAAAACATCTGAATCATCTGGCCAGAATGCTGACGGTGCCATGCAGACGCACACACTGGCAGGAAATGAGGATATGTTATTTAGACTGATGGAGGTTAATGTGTGTGTATTCTCTTTCTTAAAATATTAAACTGAGACTGTGCTGATTTTACCAGATAAATACTTCGATAGAGTACAGCTTATTTGTCACTCTCAGCATGAATGATTTTAAATGTTAAGCTCTTGTTGCTTGAAGGTTCAGTGTTTTGTCTGTGATGTTTAGGTGATATTAGTGTACTAAGGAGATCAGTGAAAATAAGATGTAAAGCCATTGTAAAGAAGTTAAAGTAACAAAATGATTTTTAGCTAGTAATT
>JAPZDZ010000026.1:5253540-5271026 GCA_029783805.1 Acanthurus tennentii | reverse complement strand
AACAACAGATCTCAGGAAAATGATGGACTGCAAAACTATAGACCAGCTTTTTCAGGACTGATCGCCATTATAAGACTTAGACCAAATGCCACTTCGAATTAAACAAATTGAAATACTTTCAGAGGCATTGGGCCTTTGTTTTTAGACAAATAATGCAAACTGTTACACAGGAATGTTGAATAAGTATGTATATTCACATACATATGAAATTCCTGTGATACCAGGCTTCATACGAAGATATTGTGATAATTATAGCTGAAGGTGACTAATGCAGTCTAAACCTCTGTCCCATCATGGATCAAACTCAGGTAAAATTCAGTCTGTTGCTCCTGTGAGATTTGACTTTAAGAGGCAAAACTTCATTGACAAAAGCTGAGGGTGTATCAAGCCTTACATTAGTCGCACCTGCTAATAATAATAATGAAAAAAAGTTTATTTATACAGCACTCTTCATAGCACAAATTCACTAAGTGCTAAGCAAAACAACAAATAAGGGAATCAAGGGAAATCAAAAATATATACATGCGTACAAATATCCAGACGCACGCACACATATAAACATAGACATACACATATTAAAATATTTATATACATACATTTATACACATACAAATACTACATTACAGTAGGTAAGACAAAGGCCAATTTAAGTAAATGAGTTCTTTGAACACTGACTCATCTTTGGATAAATCTATTGAAAAGATGCATTAAAATTTGTTTGGAAAAACTAGACATGTCTCCAATTTTTTGTAACCTGAAACTACAGCTGTAAATTTTGAATTTACGATATGTATTTTATTGAGCAGCCTTTATAACTAATGCATCATAAGTACTTTCATGATAATACCTTATTTGATATATTATACTAAATGTACTTTTATTATCACTGAAAACAGTAGTAATCTACTTTTACTGTTTTTTTTGTTTTTTTGTTTTGCCCCTCAACCTCTTTGCCTCCTGAAACCACATTCATTCACTCACCCACACTCACACACACGCCTTTGACTCATCCTATCACTGGCTTATGGTATGATGGTTAGCTTTCAAACACATTTAAATTTTTTTTCGCTTTCTATGAGAATTGGTAGCATCTGTGTCTTTTTTGCTTGGGAGATTAGCACAGTGTTATTCTTAAAAAAAATTGCAATTCAGCAAAGACAGCTCACGGCATTATGAGCTTTCTAAACACAAAGAACTGCTTTGACAAAAAGGAGTTCTCTTAACATTGTCTTGTGTCTGAAGTATGTTGTCTGAGTAACTTTAAGTTGTCGTCCCCCCCTCAACACACACACAGCTTATGGGCAACATGTGTCAAGTAGCTCCTGTAGAACTGGTTCCTCCAGCAGTACAAATAAAACTTCTCACTGACTCAGTGACAAAGAGTTGAATGTAATCTTTTAAGTATCTATGCACACAGAAAGAATGTGTTTATTTTGATATGCCTGTTTGTATTACTTAACCTTTATGCTTAATACATATTTGGAGAATGTGTTTTCTTTCATATGTGTGTTTGTATTACTTATCCATTGCTGTCGTCAGATGAGACAGTCCTCTAAACCCCATGGAAGAAAAAAAAAGACAAAATATTGAACATGTTTGGTGTGGAAATCATAGACAGGATGATGTGCTGCAAAAACACAGTTACATAATTTATCTATTCCTAAAATGTTCAAACCAAAAGAAATCAAAATCACCAAATCGGAAAAAAAATTTAAGGAAAAGATGAGACAGAAAAAGAAGTTGCAACAAAAAGTTGATACAAAGTCGACCTAATAAAAACTAGAGCATCTTAATAAGATCTTTAGGTGTTAAAGTAAATCACAGAGACTATCAGAGGCATTCATTTAAAAAACAAGTACAACTAGAAATACAAGATGATGTATCAAAGTCTAGCAACAGGTCAATTGATGACAGTCTGCTTTGGATGAAAGGTAAAACTGGATAGGTGCTGAGTTCTCAACACACCCTCGCCCGTCTAACAGTTTTTTAAACCAACATCTAAAATCAAACATGGTAAATATGAGTTACACCAACAATGGTAGCAATGGATTTATTCATGCAATGTTTCTAAGCCTTAGACAGGTTTATTTTGTCTTACAGAAGATGAATGGATAAAACAATTTAACGTTATCCTTCATGTACAGCAAACCCTTGGTATCTCATATACTGGACATGCAGTTATTCTGCACTGAAGGTTAGTATACAAACATGCTTGAGGTTGTCATACATTTTCAGCCAGATACTGAAAATACAGAAGAAATTTATGTTACAGACATACAAAAATTAGAAATCACTGGATTCTTATTGCAATGTCAGTTAAATTTAAACATTACTGATTTTTCTGGAATAAATTTAACAAGCAAACTTATTTTGCTCCATTAAGCTGAAGTCCATTCAATGAGCCCAGCCATTCAACGCCTACAACAGGCTGAACTGCAGAGGGAGCTGTTGCACAAAAATCAATGTTTCAGATCAGTCATTGATAACAGGAGCACAGCAGGGAGACACTGTCTCATGATTTCCACAGCTCTCACTCTTGATTGTCCATGTCCTCAGCTCAGCTCTGCCACTAGGAGCCATTTTCTGTCCTTTCCTCTTTGTCATCATCTTCTTCCTCTTCACTGTCCTCCTCCTCCTCACTGTCCTCTTCGCTCTCGCTGTACTGGTAGTTACAGCGGTTGGTGTTTACAAAGAGATCGCTCTCATCATCTTCAGAGTCACTAATGTCCTCTTCTTCATCTTTCTTCTCCATTCCGTCCTCCTTTTCCTGCTGTTTGTTTGTCTTGTCCTGTTCTGACAGCTCATCCATGAACCCCTGTGGCCTGGACATCAAGGAAAAACCACGACACACTCGATTATACTTGGCAAAGTGATGCCGGTTTTATGATGTAAACCTATGTGTGTTTCCACTCACCAGTGCTGATGTTTTTGCAGGTACTGAATGTGATCTTTGTAGAGAATGAAGCTGATCTCTGCCTTCACCTTCTCTCCTTCCTCTATGGGATCCACAATCACATAGTCTCCTTTGGGATGGAAAGATGACATTTTGAACTTGAATCAAAAAGCGGTTGTTACGAATGCAGAGACATCTATCTTTCAGCCAGAGTTTAACACATCACATTCATGACCAATTTTGAAACATTGTTACATGCCAAGCTGTCATAACAGTCCTTTGTTAAGTTGCAGACCAGCTCAACACAGATTCGACATCCACCTGTGTAGGCAATTTTTGTATTATATGTACATTTTTGAAAACTGAAGATCACATTAGTAGGCCAGTTTAAAAAATAAAACTTATTATATTTGTAGAGTACATTTTAAAGATTATATGAAAGACCACATCCTTCTGCTGCAAACTTAACTACAGAACTATTTCAGCGTTAAACCAATTCAAGACATTCAGTGTGCAAACTATTTCTTCAGTAATCACAACTTTCATTATTAATAAGGGGTAATACTGCAACTTATAGAACTGGCATTTTTCTGTGCGATGCTGTCACTGGTTTTCAAAATGAAACCAACAGGGAAGAATGTAGAAGAGTAAAGAAGAAAATAGCTTACTAGTAAGCATAAGTGTAAACAATGCAGGATGAAAAATGATCAGAAATGGGTTTGGCAGATGTTTTATCAGAAGGGAAATGGGTTCAAAAAGTTTTTCTTGCTTCAAAACCTTGCACTTGTGAGTGATGTCGACAAAATGATCATCGTAGTAGTCACTAATACTTATGACATCCCACCAGCAGTTACCTCTCTTGATCCAAATGTTCTTGCGGAACTTGGTGGGCATGCTCACCAGGAAAGTCTCACCCTGGGCAGTGACAGCTTCATGGAGGTTGTTACCACGGCTACCAGTAACCTATAGGTGCACAGGTGTAAGACAATGTAATGAAAGTGTTAGGACATGTATTTACTGTCTCAGGGGTGGCTGTTCACCATCAATACTATAAATACAATGAAATCCATACATAGCTCACCTTCACAATCTGCTGGTTTCCTGTGGGTGTGACAAAGTCTCCGAGAACTTCCTTGACAACGTGTTTGCGTTTGGTGGCTTGTGACATTGTAGACGCTGAGCCTCAGGTTCCTTCGCCAGCTGAGGAAACAAGTCTGTGAGGTCAAAGTGCTGATAGGCAGGGATGCTCTTTTTTGGGAAGGTAAGATGTGGTCAACTAACGACAACGTTACACCATGAAGACACTAAACACAAACAGGTTATTCGCCAAAAATTCAAACACTGAAATCAACAGTGAGAAGTTAACATGAAAGTTAGATAAGCTCATGTATAGCTAGTTATAGTTATAAGTTAACGTTAGCCTAGAAAATTATAAAACATTGGCTACTTCAGTGGCTAAAACAATGGCTATATAAAAAGACAACACTTCAAATACATTGTTTGCTATTAACGTAATGTAATGACTGCTTTCTTATAATAACATTTACATTACTTTTGACTTATACTAAAAAAAAATCCCCGCTGATTTCTATTAGCTAAGCTAGCATGAGCTATCTCAAAAAGTATCCCTGCGCTCGACTAAATTAGTCAGTGATATGCTAACCTTGAAAAGAAAAAAGTGATTAATTAAGTCTGTCTCTTCTGAGCTTGATGTATTTCTGGGCAGCCTCACAGCTGATAATTTCGAAAAAAACACGTTGAAGTCTGTCAGCAGTAAACCCGAACCACATGCGTTTTTTGCTTTCTGGCAACACAAACTGTGCACTTCCGGTGTTCAATTGTCCAAGCTTTTCAAAATAAAGGCTGTCGTCTCTCTTTTTAAATTATATCTAGAGGAGGACCATGCGATAACGGCTTAAAACTACATTTGACATTTCAGAAAGAGGGATAACGTTGCCACTATAGAATCAATTGCAAATAGCTTACTGAGTAAAGTGGTAGGTCACAGTTACATAAATCAGACTTTTGATTGCTGCTCAACACAGCTCTGGTGCAGAACCTTTGCATTGTGGGAAACTGGGTTTTGTTTGCTCCTAGAATGAGCAGCATTCAAGATCGCTTGCATGCGGTTACGTTGCTGTTCTCAAACTTTACAAGTGCGTTTAAATGTTTTTTCTTTAGCAAATGAATTGTTATATTAAAAGGGCTGTTTAAAAAGGTATAAAGCATTCAAATTAGAAAGAAAATTGTTGTATCACTTTACTTCTGGTGTAAGTCAGCTATTTTAGTAATTTTAGTGTTTATTTGGGGGCAGGAATAAAAAAATGAAGAAATATGGACCAAAAATATAGTTACAAGAATTTTTGTATCCATTTTTTTTAAAAATTATTATTCATAAGAATTTTTTTCCCCCCACCCCATCACAATGATTACTGCTTGCTTTCATCTTCTAGTAAATGCTGTTGTGGCTATAATAATAATAATAATAATAATAATAATAATAATAATAATAATAATAATAATAATCTAAAGGTTTTGGAAAAACATCTTCCCTCTTTAGGTTGCCATTTTGTTTCTTATTAGTATTATTTATAACATAAGTTTTGTATGTTTTATAAGTAACCTTATTTTTTCTACTGTTCTTTGTAAGAGTAATTGTAGCATCCTCATTATTATTATTATTATTATTATTATTATTATTATTATTATTATTTTATGGTGTATATATAATGTATATAATTTCATACATATATGTATATGTAGGCATTTGTTTTGTCTTACATATGTTGATAATCTTCACATTTATCTTCAGTATGAATTAGTCTGTATCCCTTCCTGTTGCTATCCATGTTTGTATTGTGTTGGTCTTTTGCACCAATTGAAAAAAAATAAAAACAACAACAACAAAAAACACTATAAGCAAAGAAAATAGGATTCAGAAATTTTTTATTCAACTTTGATTTATCACCCACCGTCTTACAGCAGTTTTTACAATTGTATTGCACTTATTTAGCGATGTGCAGACCAATGTCATGAAAATCCTCAATCCTTCAAAAGGCTCTCTCTCAAGTACTAATACATAACATCAGCATGGGCAGTGATAAAGAAACATCCAGGAAAACTGATGAGACAGTAGCCCAGTTAAAATAAGTGTATGCTCTCTATTGAACACGAGCTCAGTTATTGCAAGGAAAAATCGGTTAAAACAAATGCTGCCCAAACCCAAAAAATCACTGTGACCAGCAATCCTAACGGAATTAAATGCACACGTAAAATCAACTTTAAAATTACCATAAAAATTCTCAGCAACACTAGCTTTGTTAGAGCTGGTATGTCTTTAGTAAACTGGAATGAGGTGTGAGGTAAAACAATGGAACACTAGTCTGGTTTACCGGAAAAGTTAACATCAGTAGGACTTAATGCTCTTCTGTGATCATCATGCAGTCTGGATCAAATGTGTGTGTATTAGTAGTGTGAAGGTGCAGTCATCTGGTAGTTGTGGTACATGTGTGTGTGTGTGTGTGTGTGTGTGTGTATGTGAGTGTGTGAGTGTGTGAGTGTGTATTAGAGAGAATATGTGAAGTTTGTGGTTAGTTAACTACAGCAGATGAGCACATCCTGTTGATCCCACAAGCACTGGACCCCCTGTGCAGGTAGTAGTAACCCTGTAAGAGAGACAGAAGGTTAGTTTGGCACAGTAGGACGCAATCTGACAGAAAAACACTGGACTGTGACACAAATGCCATTTATTTGACACTCTCAAAAATTATGTTCGTAATCCTCTCAATAATCTCCTTTGTTACAGAACTGCACTCAATTATATTGTAAAGCGGAGGCAAATGTTCCTGTTATTATGTCCATTCCATGTATGATGTAAATGTGAGACATACAGTAATGGGGTTGGATTTAGTTACTGTCAGTCTCTACAGAAGTCTTGCTGCGTAGATTTCAATAGTGCACATTGGGACATTTTAGCTGACACACTAAGTGACACATTTCAGAGCAAATGAGGCGTTGCGGCGTTAACCACAGGTTTCTGCTGTGGTGTGTGCAAATAGAGTTTAGTATTTCTTCATGGGAGGGTTGTTCAGCTCTGCTTGGTCTAACTGGCTGATCAGCTGACTGGCCACCACAGTGTGATATTACACTGCAATCCTCCAAAAGTTCACTTTGCATCAACTTTAAGCCGCTCGGCTGCTTCTTTTTTGTTTGTTTGTTTTTTTGAACTTACAGTTGTTTGCACTGCCACTGTCTAAACAGATCACTCACTTTAAAAGAAGGGGCGAACTTGCATTTTGCCATAAAGCCTAACTTTGTTTAAATGAAGCCCTACGTCGTTGAATGGTTTGTAGTTATTATCTCTTTTATGTAAAAGAAAATTAAGCGTTATTTCTAATCTAAAAATTTGAAGGTCCTTTCAATCTTTTTCCAATCCATAAACAAAGACTAATATTTTGTGGGTGTTTTTTGTTGTTTATTTACCTGCTCTCCATAATCTTCTCCCCAGCTGTTTTTGATGGCCCAGAATGGGATACCTTTACCTAAAACCACAGACATATTCATATGATCATCCTTAATGTAGATACAGTTGTTATTTAAGAGCTTGGCCAACAGAGGCCAAACACGTACATCTGTCTTAGGAGTTGGGACTGGATAAATGAAGACACTTACGTTCTCCGTATCCCACCAGCAGCACAGCATGATCGATCATCCAGGGGTTGCAGAAGATCTTCCAAGGGTGGGACACACCCTTCCTGTAGAACTACAACAGAAGACAAGAAGATAAATGTGGTTGTACTCTGATGATTCAAATTTTACATTACAGTTAAAATAAGATACATTTTGGCAAGATGTTATCTCTACATAAGTAGTTTCCATGGACGTGTTAAGTGTGTTGAATTTTGTGTGTGTTGAAAAACTGCTCACCTGCATAGCAAAAGCATTCAGGGCAACCGAGACTGGTCCATTCTCAGCCAGCCAAGCTGCAATTTCTGAGGGGAAAAAAACAAACACAATTTATTAAATTAGCAGCCCTTGGCTGTAAACAGCCACACTTATGAATTTCAATCAATATGCCTGAAAAATTAACAGTCATTAATCTTCGCTGTGTATTTGTCTTATTAATAGAAAATGAAAACCACTGGACTTACTGTATGTCATTAGATTTTTTGATTAAATTTAATTAGTGTCTTGTCACTGTTTGGTAAAAAAAGGCTTCTTTGTGGTTGCGCTAATGGTGATTTCTACTGATATTGTATAAATGCTCTGTCATCCCTCTCTTCCTCACAAGCTCTGTATTCTCTGGGCCAACTCACCCGTCTCATCTTTGGAAAGCTCAACAGAGCTGTTGATGTAAGCAGCAACTTTCCCAGTGGTGAAGTCACACCTCTGCTTGTGCCCACTGTAGGAGTAGTCGGCCTCTGATTCCAGGCCACCTTAAAAACACAATACAGATGAACATTAAAAGGTGCGAGAAGCTCACAGCGTAAATCACATGTATGCTTCTGCAGGCTGCTCAGAGTCAATAAATAGCTGTAATGTCCTGAGAGAAAATGGGGAAAATGTGTCAAACCCATATCATATCCTCCAATCCATGTCTTTCTTACCCAGCTTCTCAATGGCTTCATAGGCATTTGATGGCAGCCCACCTCTGCAAGCCTGGTCCAGTCCATCACAGTCAACCAGCTCTGTAGACAGACAAATCAATGAACCAAACAAATCATGGCTTTTTATCTGCAAATGTAGATTTTCTTCTGCAGGAGAAAGTTTGTTCAGGTTTGTGCTCATGTGTGTGTGTGTGTATGTGTGTGTAAGAGAAAGTGTATTTGTGAGTGTGTTACCTTGTTCAGAGAGAGACAGCAATGACCCATTTTTCAGAAACCACTGGCCTTCAATGTTTCCTGTGACAGAAAATGCCCAGCAGGATCCACACATGCCCTGCAAGACACACACACACAAACAAATTAGCTTAAAGTAGGCAGGAGGTAGCAACCATTCATTAGTGACATGCTATTTAGGGTAGCCGCTCCATAATTAACTCTGATCAAATGTACCTGGTTTTTAACAGGACTGACAGCTCCATGATCCCGCCAATCCCAGCTGGCAGGGGCGGGGTTTCGGGCAGGAGAAGCTGGTTTCATCGGTCGATGAAGAGTCCACTGACTCAGAAGTGGGTTTAGGTATGTAGTGCTAAATTCTTCCTCTGGAGAAAATATGCAAACCTTTGTGTTAGAGGGTTTTCAAGAGAAGCTGATTCAACACATGAAAAGCTGAAGATGCATTTCCTCAGCGGAAACTGTGTGGAAATACGAGCAAATGCTGACAGACAGACAGACAGACAGACAGACAGACAGACAGACAGACAGACAGACAGATGTACCAGTCAGGTCGCTGAACTTGGTGACCCCATACTCAGCTGAACCTTGGTCCAAAGACTGGAGCTTCTCAGCAGTTTTCAGGTTCTCGTGGAAGATGCGCAGGCGGCGGTCAGCCTCTGCACGGTCACAGGTCAAAAATATAAAAAAAGATTACGTATGATTTGGCTCCTGAAAATGAACCCACTATCCCTCTAGCCTTCTATCTCTTTTCTCAAATAACCAGTTTGTAAATATCTAATCTTTTATTAATTATCTATTTTCTGTCACTTACTGACTGAGATATAAACAGATCCTCTGTCTACACCTGCTTATCTCTATATTTTGGTAATTGCAAGTTTTGATATTTTACATTTGTTCAGGATAATTACCATTGATAAGGTTCTTAAACCCATTAGCACACACGTTTTCCAAAACTTAAAGGTCAAAAGTTTTCAAACAGGATTAAGGGGTTTTATTGTTGCTATGTTTAGGTTGTGGGCACATAAAGGCTTCAGCGTGTCTAGACAGGAATGTGGCTCTACATGCACCTTGTCAGGTTTAGCATGATCAGTGTATATGTCTGAGTCACTCACCTTCCTGGCTACTGTAGACCTTGTTGTATTTCACCATGAATTCTTTGAAGTGGCCTAACAGCTCCACAGACTCCTGCCAGATAAAAAGAGGACAAACACACAGAATCAACAAAGCTTATCTTAAATCTCAGGTTCAAGTTGATAAAAGCATCTTACATAACAAATAGCCGCTGCTGTAGTACAAAAGAGGCAGCTACGAAGATGCAATTCAACATTGTTGTCAGTCCTGTTATTGATCCAAGATATGACATCGTTACCTCCAGAGGCAGGATGGTGGGTGCATCCATCACTTTGTTAGTTTCTTCCTGTTGAGGTTCAGCTGAGAAGAGAGACATCGTGGACGACATGTTATCCATCATGTGTCAATGTACAAAACACCACTAATCCTGCTTCATGTATTCAAAGCACATTGACTATGACCAGGGCTGCGTAATGAGATATTACGTGTCGGCGTATTACACAAAATAATTCCCCTTAATCAGCCTGGATTACACTGGAAAAAATGTCATTCTTAAGTTTTACATTTGATTACATATACCTGTAATAGTTAGATTTGTTACATTGTCAAGGATTACTTGATCACATTTTTTATTATGTCTATCAAATAGGTTACCAGCTTTGTTATTGGTGGCTTAACTATTGTTATTAAAGAGGATTTATGGATTTTTCCTTTTGAATTTACATTAAACAGAAGGATACATTTTTGAAATAAGTTACAATAAGTGCTTTAATAAGTCTTTTAGTGTTACAGGATTAAAAACCAAGCAGCAATAAGAGGTTACACACAAGTAACAGAACATAAACGGTACAGCTGCTGTGTATGTGAGAGCAGTTTGATTTAACCAACTTTAAATGATTAACATGCACATCACATTTTATTTACATTAAAAAATACTGGTGAATTGTTGTTGTTTTTCTGACTGCATATTTGTTTAGTTTAAGGTGCTTTTTTTTAGCAATATTTAAGGTCAAGCAGACTTTGCTTTCAATAGCTTAATACATTTCAAAGTAATCTGACCCAACCTTGACAGTGTTTTTTTCCTATTTAGACAAATAAATGGGAACACATGGAAACTGAACAATTTCATGAATCATTATTGCTTAAAAATTAATCAGACATCTAAGTCATCTAAGGGCTTAAATTAATTAAATTGCTGCATATGTAGTTTTTATCATTTACAGGAGGAAATAAATCAACATATATTGATGGACTTTGACCTCATTTATTTCTTTCGTGTAAAGCGAGACTTATCAAGCAGAAAAGTAAACATGGCTGTTACATCATAATTGAGCAATGAAGAACAAATTGATCAAACTGTATTAAGCAACATGCAAAGTTTTTCCTGTTATAACATCCGAGCAGAACAAGATTAGGTCTCGAGATAAAGTATGCACAAAGTCATGCCTCAGTGACAATGTCCAGACACCAAGCAAAGTAGTATTAGTGCCAATCAATGTAAGTCATAAAATATATAAATAATTAGTGCCAATTAACATATTATTTAATGTGTTGGTGTCAAACAGCACTTTAGAGATAACTTCCTGTATACATGCTGTTTTAGTCAGTTAAATAGAGCCAATCTTAGAGGATATTTCTCCTATTACAGAGGGACCAAAGCATCATGGGATAACACCGAAACCATTTAAGTGTAGTTCAATTACAGTCAGTGAAACCTCTCAGGATGAGAATTTACGCAAAATGCAGTGCAGACCACAGTCATGCATAGTGAACCAGATCTGTGTCTGTCAGCTAAATTTTGATCAGATGACAGTTTTAGCTGCAAAACCATGAATCTTACATGTTTAATGATCAACGTTTTTGGCTGCTGACTGACCTTTAGGCTGGCACTTCTGTTTGAGCAGAGTTGAGGTGCCCTGCCAGGGAATGTCCCACACTTCAAACACACACACCTCCGTCTGAAATCAGCAAAAAGATACCCACAGGACAGAGAGAATCTATATTATGAAAAATTAACGAACCCGATTAATTCTTAGTGTTGAAAAAGATTCATTGATTGAACGAGTAGAATAGTGTGATTAATTACAGTGCAGTCAAGCTAGCATTATCAAACAGAGTGTGTGAGCATGATTTTTATGTTCCTTGTGTTAAGTGTCTTTACATTTTAAGAGTAAAACAGAACCATTTAGACTTTGTTTCTCCCTGGCTTGGACAGGGTTTGTTTTCAAGAATAATGGAACAGAAAAATGAACAAATAAGCTAATGCGTCAGTGTTACACATGCATGCATGTGGGTATGAGGAATAAGTGTCCTTGGGGTTATTTCAAGTCAAACTCAAGTCACAAGATCAGATGACTGGTGACATCTGAACAAACAGGACCGCACTGCTGCAACATTTTAAACAGTTATGTGCACACACACCATATTTGCATTATGTCTTATTGAAATATGCTTTTTAAAAACCATGACAATGACCTACTTTTTTTTTCTTTCACTGATTCATTGTCTCTCATGAAAGCACACCCATACACATACAAACACACACACACACACACACACACACACACACACACACACACCCTACCTTGAGTTTCTGGGTCTCAGGATAAAAGTCACATGTCCTGAGCATGGTGGATTTCTTGCACTGGGTGTTACTCAGTTCCACTGTTATAGTATAGCGGATGCCCTTTACCAGCTGGAAAAAAACAAAGACACAAAACATTGGTAACTTTAAATTAGCAAAAAAGAAAAAAAAATGAAAAAACAAGAAACAAGAAAGAATCTACACTTAAGTAGCAAATATTCAGATGTGACTAAGTGTTTTTAAGTTTAGTATTCTAATGGGCATACAATATGTGTGTATTTTAGCCAGACTAGGCATTTTAAGAGCATGTATTGACTGCGCAATTCTACTGCATCTGGATGCTTCTTTCGCTGCATGGACACTGGTGGAACTAGGCCATACAGCACGCATATAAATGGCAGTGCATTGCAATTCTGGTGAGGGTCTTTGGTGTTGTCAAGTTGGGTTAAACTCAACAATGTGACTTCCGGTTGAAAGAAATGGTGAACTTACTGGGAGAAATGTGCTGCCTGTAACCTTTCCATGTTGGCTTTATATTTACAGTAATGCCACAAAAGGTACAAACTAAATAACAGGTTTAAGGAAAAAAATAAATTATATCCACCTCCATATTCGTTTTTTGTTATGCACAGCAGCACAAAACCATTTGCACCGCAGTGAACGGCTTATACTATTATTTTGGAGGAAATCGCCTCGTTTCCGGTTTATGTTCGGCTAACTCTTGCTAGCATGGCGCAACTTAAATGGGCTCCAGCCATCTCTGTTGTTTACATGGATTGAGCACATCATGTAATAACTCAGTGCAACATGCCGTACCTTTACAACACCAATATTTGAACCTCCACTCAGTTGTTAACAAATAAGATCCTCAAATTGTGAAGAATTAAACGTTAAAAAACATTGCATGTTTAATGATTTCGCATGTTACCTGTTTTGAAGCGGAGATGAGCCGGCTGACTTTGCGGAGGTGCATGGCGTTGGAGCCCCGGTTGTAACGCTCTTCGGCGAACTCCAAAACCTTTTTCAGGCCTGGGTCGGACTCCTGCAGCCGGATTGGAGAGCCTGGAGGCCCAAACAAAGGCCGGTCAAGGTCCTCACCAAGTCCGAATACAGAGCCCAGCACGGCGGCCAGGGCCAGCCACAGGATTACAGGACAACAGCGGAATCCGACCATCATCTTGGTCGCTGGCCGATGTCAAAAAGAAAGGGATCTGTCAGTCTCTGCTCAGTTAAAAAGAGGGATGTTTGTTTTTCTCGAAGAAAAATCGATTCCAAATTGCAGCAGTGGTTATACAAGAGGTAGCCCGACGTCCCAGTATTGTTGCCAAACAAATCTAACGGAGCTGTGGGAGGAGTCAGGGAGGATTAATGGATGGGGCGGGTCTCACTGGATCACACGCGTGACTCCTTTTCCCCTCTCCTGTTGAGTTTTATGGCGGCCCCTTTCCACATGCGTTAAATTACTGCCACCTACTGGATTTTGACCGAACATGCTTTTTTCTTTATTTAGTATACAGTTTTTGTCCCCATCTCCAAACACCGAATTATTTTCTCTTAAGTACGGAAGCCCTTTAGCGGACATGGTTACTTTTTTTTACAAGCCGTTTTCTCGTGATAACGAGATAATAACTCGTTATCACGAAAACGGCTTGTAAAAAAAATAAATAAACCATGTCCGCTTAGGGCTTCCGTATTTTAGGAATCTGGTTTTACAAATTTCAATTAGACAAAAAAATTATCCTCACTGGGGAAACTTGGCTTTGCAGCAATTAATTGAGAGCAATAACTAATGATAAGTGATTAAGCTAATAAATAAATGAACTAGTTTACTTTGTACTTTGATGTGATTGTATAATGGAACTTATTTTTGCCTCTACAAATAGAAAGATGATAAAAAAATATATAGATTATTATGCAGTTCAATATAACATTCACATGGTGAAATAAAATATTGCACATAACGATGAATCATGAGATCTAAAGAGAAATGTAGATGCATATCATGACTAATCATATAGCACAGGTAAGAAGTATAAGATTTAATGAAATAAAATGTTTTACACGGTATTAAATATGATTTTGTATTGCTAGGTAGGGTGTTATATATAGCTAAAGATTTTATCTAAAATTTTGTAAATTTGTCTGACAACAGAGTAGTTGCAGAAAATTAATTTGTGCGTGATGTGTTGCGTTATAGATTGTAGTTTCCATTGACGCCGTACAGTCCAAATGTGGATGCATGGTTATTGTTATGACTTGACGTGCAATTATAAATATAGCCACTAGTGGGAGACAAATATCACGACTCTATCATCCTGTCAGTGGACATTTATTTTGAAAGTAAAACCCAAAGACCTTATTACAAAACAACTTCACTTTTTTTCTCGCACTGCCACGGCTTAGATTGTAACATAATAGTATAAATATTCGGAAATACAATTGGTGCCGTTTTTGTCAAATTAATTCGTGTTTAAAAGACTTTACGTGGAATTTACGTACTTACTTTTGATTGGACTTTTCTTTTGGAGGATTCTCGACGGAAGTGAATTTGTCGCTGCTGCTGGCGAGCACTGGCGCTAGCGCTGCTAGCACCGCGGGCAGCAGTATCTTCTGACGACAGCTAAGCTAACATTTTAAATTGATCGAAAGAGGCTGCCTGACGACGTTTTAAGTACTCTCTTAGTTCATCGGAAATCAGTAGCCATCACGTAACCACTCGATAGCCAAAAGTAGTGTCCTGAACGTTATGACTAATTTATTTTTAGGGCCCAGGTTATATTCTTAGCATTAGCCTGTGAGCAAAGGTCTGACAAACTGGCGGACATGGAGACTCAGGGGATTGAAGACATGTTTGACTTTCGTCGGTAAGTCAGCTAATGGCAGTTAGCTAATGGTAGCTGCTGTTAACCTTCAGCTAACGCTAATTAGCCGCAGTTGCAGTGATATTGCAGTCCTGTCCAGTATTTGTAAGTAGTATGGTATAACGTTTGTTCCCTGGCATCTGTCGTTGGCTAGCTAACTGCTGTGGGTTTTCGAAGAAGGACAATCTGGCATATTTTAAACGTACAGGTAGCTAGCTAACTTAGCTGCGTGTTGGTGACGTTAACGTTAATGCCAACGTTTATTATGCAATCTTATGCAACTCTTATCGGTGTACACATCGCGTTATCATGAGCCGATGCCCAAACAAGACCAGGTAGCTTAGCCTTAATTAGTTTCTGGACTTCACGTCGGAAAATGGCAGCATTATCCTCTGTTGTTGAAGTTTTCCTAAAGACTCAACTTGTGCAAAAACGCAGTTGGCTAAAACAACGTTTGTACATCCGTGTGTGTCCAGTAAATAATCTGCCATAAATGTCACCGCGAATTTACAACATAAATATGTGTGTATGTAATGTACCCTATAAGTAAATAGCATGGATACAGGTGGGATAGGTGGAATGTTGGTGTAGCAGCACTAATTCTGGTCTCGGATTTAAGGACAGATTTGGATTTACGCACCATTGTGCATCCGTGATGTTTTACTACTCACGGAGAGACACGTGTAATAACGCACAGAAAATGAAAGCTGCAGATTGTAGTTAAATACGACACAGAAAAACAATTATGCAGACTTCAAAATGAAGGATACGGATGGTATTTCATCTTTATCGGTAACTTCTTTATATTCGTTAAAACTTAAGTGTTGGAAAGATTTTGAATCGTTCTGCTATTTTTCCAATATCCTAAAGTACTAATCACTATAAATAAGGTCTCGAGTTTTGGTAAATAGTTGAAAAAGGTAATATGAGTCCACTCTAAACATAACTTATGTTTGCTTTCAATTTGCTTATCTGCG
Source organism: Acanthurus tennentii (assembly GCA_029783805.1). Lineage (NCBI taxonomy): Eukaryota > Metazoa > Chordata > Actinopteri > Acanthuriformes > Acanthuridae > Acanthurus > Acanthurus tennentii. Next base: position 5,254,803 of record JAPZDZ010000026.1, on the reverse strand, counting down.
TGTGATTGAGGTTTGTGCAACACACTAAGCTGCTATGTGATTCATCAACTCTGTAAACTGTCAAGATCTAACTGGCAATTACATTATTTCCTTATTTTGTACTTTCATGTACTGCATTGAGAGTGTTTTTTTAACACCTTTAACTTTATTTTTACAGGTTTCCCAAAGATGCCGTTGTCCTCCTGTTGCTGCTGATTTACTTTCCAGTTGGCATTTGTTTGACATTAATACGGATTTTTATTGGTGTTCATGTGTTCTTGGTCAGCTGTGCACTTCCAGAAAGTTTTGTTAGAAGGCGAGTATTTTTAAGTATGCATGTTTCTACTAACGCCTTTTAAACTCACAAGTAATAAAAGCTGCAGTTGTGGTAGTCGGTGTAGTTGTCACTTGTGTGTCAATAATAATTAAAGTGTATGTTTATAATAATTGTGACGTGAATAGCTGTAGGAATATAAGAAAATCAGAGATTGAGTATAACTGCAGCACGGCTGCCTCTCACAGTTGCACTTCCTGCATTAAGTTCAGCCTCACAACTAAATACCTCTGGGGTGAGTGAATGCTCAGTGTATTTGATATATTTTAGCTCTTAATAGTTTCAATTTTTGAAAAGTTTCAAGGTAACAATCGTGGTTTTGGGAAACCTTTAAAAATAGCATTTACATAGATATTGTTACCAAACTGAGTTCATCCCTCAAAACTGTATATTACTGACCATGGTAATACTGAATGTTATTAAAATACCTCGACTGATTTGGTCCACCTTTATATTTTATTTTCTTAGGTTTATTGTAAGGATTATGTGCTCGGTCCTGGGGATGCATGTGAGACAGAGAAACCCTCGCTCCAGAGACAAAAACACCAAGCTGTACATGTGTAATCATGTCACAGAGTTCGATCACAACATTATCAACCTTCTGACCTCCTGCAATACTGTGAGTGTTTGACTCTTAGAGTCCCCTTTGCTAAACATCTCTCATTCATAAGTATAATAATAATACATGCTTCTTGCGCTAGTTAGTAGCCATCAGCATGCACCGATTACCATTTCTCCAGTGATGTAATTGTGAATCGTGACATGTACGACTCCAGGTTTATATGTTTCTGCTTTAAATTGCAAAATGTTTACTTTAGTGCTGTGTATGTCACAGTGCTGATTGTCATGGATGAAGTTATTGCGTATAAATCAGTAGTTTTCACTATGTTTCTATGTGCATTGACAGCTGGTACACTTGTAAACCTTTTAGATTGATGTGATGTTTGAAG
>JAPZDZ010000026.1:5225388-5246874 GCA_029783805.1 Acanthurus tennentii | reverse complement strand
GATGCTACGGTTAGTCTCCCACTATGGTTTACATTTTTCCTAGCTTTTGTTTAACCAAATTCACCTAGTAAGGTTATAGTGAAAAGGGCTGTATTGTAGATAAGCAGCCAGGAAATCCACCTTCGTGTTTCTGTGTTTCAGAGACAGAAGAGAGTGGGCTGACCTGGAGCCTGTTCCTCAGGATGATGGACCAAATCCTGTAGTGAAGATCGCCTACTCTGAGAAGTGTAAGATTGTTCGGATTGTTTTTATGTCAAGAGATTCACGTGGAACATTTCATTGAAATGAAAGTGACTAGCAAACACCTGCAGATGTAACATGGTACATTTGTAATAAATTAATAATTGTGGCCATAGTATGAATTTAGAAGTGAAACACTGATCTCTTATTCGGCAGTAGTTTGTCAGACCTTTGTTCGAGTTTTATAACTAGTGAAAATGTATTTCTTTCAACAGTCTCAGATGTTTATGACTATTTCCGTGCACTCCTAAAGAATGATGAAAGAAGCGAGCGGGCTTTCGCCTTGACTGCAGACGCCATCGAGCTGAATGCTGCCAATTACACAGTTTGGTGAGCATGCTGCATGTTGTGAATGTGGAAGATGAATTCAATATTTAGTAGTGTCTCATTTTCATACCTTTTTTGGGGAACAAAAACAAGACATATGAATGTTCGTTAAAAATCATAAATTGCAGATTTTTTAACTAATGATAATTTTGAGGACGTTTGCATCCCCCAGCCAAACAATAAGACAGTAAACAATAATACATCTTACTTACCTCTGTGAAAGTGTACTGTATCAGCTCTTGGGTTTGGGTATGTGCAGGCACTACAGGCGAGTACTATTACAAGCATTATCAAAGGACCTAAGGGAGGAGATGAGGTACATTACTGCCATCATCGAGGAGCAACCAAAAAATTACCAAGTCTGGTGAGTGCTGCAAAATTCATTTCAGGCCACATGTTTTTTTGGCTTCTTCAATAACGAGACATTATTAGAGAAAATATTTATGATTCTGGTAATTAATATGCATAGTATTTGTCTGAAAGGGTTTTCCATGTCAGTGTCTTTCTTTTACTTACCTTTACTAAGAGTGGTTTAAAAAATTGTTTTCCAGGCATCACAGACGTATGGTGGTGGAGTGGTTGAATGACCCCTCGGAGGAACTGGAGTTCATTGCGGACATTCTCAGCCAAGATGCAAAGAACTACCACGCCTGGCAGCACAGACAGTGGGTCATCCAGGTAGGTGTTGGAGCTCTTAGCAGAGTTTGGCTTTAGAAAATCAGGGCTGAGATCCAGTTTTCTGCCCACTGTGAGCCACTCTGCCAGAATGAATCTGTTACTAATTCATTTAGTTGTTTGTTTATGGGCTGTTTGAGTCTCTCTGTGGTCAGCATTTGTCCCGTGCATTGCAGGGCCACCACTAAAAGCACGACGTGATTACAAAAACTAGTATGATGCCAGTATTTGTCTAATTTAATCTCCAGGAGTACAAACTGTGGGACAACGAGCTGGAGTTTGTGGAGAATCTCTTGGAAGATGATGTGAGGAACAACTCTGCGTGGAACCAGAGGCATTTTGTAATTTCTCACACTACAGGCTTCTCTGATCCAACCGTAGTGGAAAGAGAGATTCAGTAAGTGCTTTTGTGGGGTAATGTAGACCCAAGTTAATATGTACTCTTTAATTTAGACGAAAAGTTACATCAGTTGTGTGAGTCACAGTACTTTTCATGACTAACTTAATGATCTCAAGCTTTACATGAAAATACATACCTGTGTTGACACTAATTTCTTGCATGATTTCTCACTTTCCGAAGTACATGTCCTACAAACAAACTAGTAGAAACTCATAAAAATGCTGTCATCTTGCATTTTGGATTAAGTTTTCTCCTGCAGACATTTGACTGCTTTTCCTCTTTGTGTGTAAGGTATTGTCTGAATCAGATCAGGAAGGCTCCCCACAATGAAAGTGCATGGAACTATTTGAAAGGGTAAGATTTAACATATCAGATAATTCTTTATAAAGTGTGTCTGAGTTCTGGATATCTACAGGAAGCAAGCTTCAAAAAAAAAAAAAAAGTTCAGTGTGCTATCATCATTCAGACACTGACACTGTGCCATGCTACAGGGGAAAAATCAAGTGGAGACTATAAAAAATAGAGAAGCTTTCTGACAGTATCCTCTCTTATTTTATTCCAAGGATGCTGCAAGACAGAGGTCTGTCATCTCAGCCAGACCTGCTGGAGAGAGTCCTGGAGCTGAAGGAGACACACTGTTCACCGTATCTGCTAGCATTTTTGTTTGATTGCTATGAGGACGCCTTGGAGAACAGCTGCCAAAAAGAAAATGTTGGGGAAGAAGAACGAAAGGAAACTTTAAGAAAAGCTCTAGAAGTAAGAGGAAAATACAACCTCAGAAATTGTGCCAACTTTGTGATTATTATGACTCTGCAGATTTCTACCATTTAGCAGGTGCTTAATCTTTGCCACTAATACACGCACAGCTTGTTGACAAATCTGTGAGAGATTAGGATTATTTTGTTTTAGAAATAAACTTTTTAATGTCTTTATTGTTGTTTTCTGACCTACCTTGTGTTTGTTCTCTACCGTCTTGTAGATTTGTGAACTTCTGGCACAGGAGAAAGACACCATCCGTAAGGAGTACTGGCTGTTTTTGGGACGTTCTTTAAAGAGCAGATCTGGAATCAGTGACCCCTCTGACGATCCTCCTGAACCATCTATCCCAGCATCTGGGCAGCAGGAGACGAGCTAGACCAGCAGGAGACTTGCACCACTTTCACTCCGATACTGCTTCATCAATACTGTACAGAACCAACCCACACAGTTCGATATTTATGTAAAATGCTGTGATGTGTATGACTGAAGACGCTTCTTTAAACAGTCACTAATATGAGATCAGCTGAAGGGATGGACTGAAGTCAAATCAAACCTAGAAACCTAACTTTGAATAAAGTGTGATATTGCTTGGTTGCAAACAGTGGATTAAATGCTAATCATCATTGACTTTTTTTCTCATCTGAACACACTAGGATTAAACAACTACACAGTAAGGCTGTATTGCACATCTGAGTTTGAAATTGTTTTGCCAAATTCTCATCACCTTTAGATCCATATTAGCAGCTGTTTTCTCATCACTCAGTAATGACACGTGAAATTTGCGTGCACATGATACTCTAGTTAATGTCTTGATGGAAGTTAAAACAGAAGTTAAACAGCCTGAGTTAATATCTGTTAAGAGACAGAAATCTGAAACTAGCAGGAGAATTCTAATATCTATATTCTTTTGTGTTGTATTTTTTAAATGAGCTTTGTGGTCACTTCAGAGCTGTGAATGAACACTGGTGACTTAACTTTAATTAAGACTTTTAAATGACGTATTGTGTGCATGTAAACCTTTGCTTCATCTAAACCCTGGAATAGTTCTTAATTCTTTGTTTCTGTCATTCAGTGAATATGTGTCATTTTGCTGTACTGGAGGGAAAAAAATAAAACTTTGTAGTAACACTGCGGTTGGCTTGTAAAACCACTTATCAGTGATAATAAAGCAGATGAAATGCAGTGGTGTGCTGCTGCTGCTGCATTCTGATCAATGACTCGTACAGCGTCACAGCTCTCCCTTTTGGCCCAAATGATCAGCTGCTCTAAATGAGCCACTTTCTTGCTATTGGACAGAGTTTGTTCTGTTTGGTCCTCTGAGCTGTGCTGCCAGGAGAAAACCAGCGAGCCCCTGTGCACACAGCACATGTATTGACACTCACAGCCTCATGTCCTGGACTCCCTTGGAGCTAGGAAATGGATTTACTCCACTAGATGCAGCTGTTTCTACTTCTGCCGACACTGCACACAATCCATCCCTCCAGTTTTTTGACCAAGCAGTTGGTTTGCCAGCAGTGTGTAATTACAGCTTCTCTAGAATACTTGATATTAGGGTTGGATGGCTCGTTTTTCTCTGCTTTTCCTCTTTGGTGTGGAGGACACAGTGATAAGCAAGTTTACGTCATCCACAGTTATGACGTGACTGAGCATAAAGGCCATATGACACTGTGATATTATGAGGCATAAAGACAAGTGATGTGATTAATTGAGTTTTAATATGCAAGCCAACTGTAAAAGATCTCCTTCCCTGCCCTTTAACTAAATGTGCTAGTTTTGTCTGTGTGACTTTGAGTCAATTTGCATGAGTGTGAAGCAGCTGCTTTGTTGATTAAGAGCTGAAAAAACAAAACACACCATGCGGCTCGAAATCCAGGCTGCCAAGTGAATATGAATGTTGGCCACACTGTTTCAACTTATTAAACAAAACAGGGATACCTGCTGCATCACTTCAAACACTGTTTGGAGGACAGTGTTCCCTAGTGGTTAAACACAGAACCAAAAACAAAAAGGGTCCCAGACAGTGTGTAATTAAAATACTAATTAAATGCAGCATAAGTCCAAACAAACCACCCAGGTTCCTGCTCAGTCTGCAGGCTCTAGAGATTATTAAATACAGGTAAGAGGGACTGAACCAGCAGCCGAGAAGCCGTCCTCTGCTCTGCTGTCCAAATGTGACTTCTATATGTTATCATGAAGGCTACTTTTTAAGACTCGAACAAAGGCCCAGTGGATTAACAGGACACCAGTACATTGGTGAAGAGTCATGGGTGAGATCCAGCTCACTTCGGAGACGTCTGTTTCTTCTGGTGGAGAAGGCAGCTAATCCTGTGTGGGATTCTGCAGTCTCTCTGTTTATCATAGAGTCAGCCACATGTTTACTGGGACACAGATGCATTGATCCAGAACCACACAGCACATGTACGATGTTTGAGGGGGCACATATTTGCATAAATCCTGTATCACGATGTTATTCAATACAAAAGAAAAAAAAAAGACAGAGACAGTAGAATCTCAGATGAAGGAAACCTGCAAATTTGGAAAAGGCAGCAGTTAAAAAAAAAAAAAACTCGTGACTCAATGTGACGTTTTTATCACATGTCAAACTGTTTTAACACCAACACTTTTGGAAGGCACGAGAGAATTCAGTGGCATATTCATCCTCTCTGGCAGTTTGAACACCTAAAAATAAAATTGGGTTTTGTTGGGACTAAACAGTACACAGTAATACAGATTCAACTGGAATCCTCTGGCCTCTGGACTAAAATTCACGATTTAATTTACAATCAGTTTAAATGGAGAAGACTTTCAGTGCAGTTTTTCCACCTTCCACAATCATTCAAACTAAACAAGACAGCGTGCATAAAGGTGCACTAAAGTGTTTACTGAATAGTAGGAAGACAACAGTTAGCCCTTCTGGAAGTTTGTCTTTTGTTTGTTTGAACACACCACATCTTATTACAAAAAGAAACAGCCAACTTGGTGTGTGTGCTGGCAAGATAAAGTGGATTCCATTTTACATTGTCCTAGCTTTAAGTAAGCAATGAATTGATCCCATAACAAGTACTGTGTGTTTAGTTAAAGCTTCTAATGTTGTCTGAAAAAAACATTAACACCACATCAGTGAGTCACACTGACACAGTGGCTGATAGGCTCCTTCGTTACAATGAAGATGGACACTGTAGTTTATCATGGGGTGACCCCCCCACACACAAATACTCAAGACCATGGTGTGTGTATTAATCCATTGTTGAAAATAGTCCAAATACACTTTCTCACAAGTCCAGTTCCACAGATATAGAATCTACAAAAAGCCATTTCTCACTCTGTGTTTTCTTTCTGTATCTACGGTTTAATAAAAAATGCCAAAGAAAATCTTAAAAAAACAAACCTCCCTGTGCTGTAACCTCATGCATGTGTTCATAATCATTATACCTCTCTGCATCACTTATCAGGGACCAAAACATAGGCTGATCAGCATCATCAGCATCATCCAGCACTGCTCCACAATAGAGAAGAAAAAATCTTTGAATAAGAACAACATGAATATCCATTAAACAAATGCCACTATTAATCTTCTTTTAAGGCGTAGCAGAACAAGCACAATGATAGTACTGAGTGTGGAGGAAATGTACTGAAGTATTAATCAAGTTTCTGCATCTGCTGTCTCCAGGCCAGCCAGTCAATGCCTGAAGGATGATTTATAATTGACTTCGAGTTTGAGAGCATAAAAAAAAAAACTGGGTGGGATGCTGAATGAACATGCACGGCTCACACACAAACTGTTGTTAGTCTCTATGATTTAAACCTCTTTCCTGAATTGAGTTGATGTGGCTCTTTGTGCCCTTTCTGAACAAAAAGAGAAAAGCTTTTAAATTTTTTAAAAATTTGTCAATTAACAGTTGCTACATGCAACCAATTAAAAGTATTTAAAGTTGGGGGATGAAGCCAAATAGTTCAAATTAAAATGACCAGGAATAGAGTTTGTTGTCAATAGTTAAACTGACTTTTGTTTAGATTACTGGAAGAAATTGTAGTAATTTGCTTTTAATCCATTATTTAGTTAATGATTGATTATTGTGATGGCAGCACAGGTGACAGCATTTATTAGACAATGAAAGGACTTAGTTGGGGTAGCCCAATATTATATTTGATCTAGTTTTATAAAAAAAAAAAGCTGCACACATACAGGGTTTCCTACAATCTGTTTTTCTCCTTTCAGAGGTCGTGTATTTCTGATAATATTACATTTAATACAGTACTGAACTTCGTATACTGCCATTTCCTTAATGTTTTGGGGCTTTTTTCTTTAGCATTTTAAAGGCATTTGTTCAAGGGACACCACACTATGTAAGGCCATTAAATCTAATGTCAAAATTAGCTAAGTGGCCCACTTGAAGAAACTTGACCACCTGGGGGCAGAGTGAGGTCAAAACACAAAAATCATCAATTAGAGTTGCGATGACAATTATGTTAGCAAACAGTAGACGGACACAAAAACTATTAGCATTTATCTGTAGCTGTAGCTTCTTGCAAACTGACTAAATTAGATCTAATTCACTTTCCTTGTTGCTCTGTTTTGTTCTCATAGAAAAACAAATCACTCTGCAATGCTGCTCTTAGCCAATAATGTTTTCTGGCTGAGCTGAGCTTGTAGTGTACGATGAGTTTATTAGAGCCTAAAAAAAGCACAAATAGCAAACTGCTGCGGCTATTAAAGATAGCAAAAGCTAGGGGCTGAAAACCAAAACTGTCAGCCAAAAGAGGCACAAAAGCTTTGTGGAGCTTAGAAAAACAGTATTTTGATCCACTGTTAATATCAAAATATTCAGTACTGAAGCTTTTTCTCTGTCATTTTTCTTTGCACCCTGCCCGTTTAATAGGCTTCGCCCTCTGTCTAATCCTGGCCAGACAGGTCTTCTGCCTCTGTATTGATTCTGTACTGTACCGTTCTGAATCAATTTCTCAAACATTGTTTTAGTCCCTCCTAGTTCGAGCTAACAGCAGCACAGACTGCTTTAGATGCATTAATATTTATAGGCTAACACAGGATTTTACAGGCTGACCTGTCACCGCTGTTGTAACTGCAGCCGTAAAACTGCATCTCAGAAGGCCGAGCAGTCCCTCCACAGCTGACTCTTGGCACAGCTGAAGCAATGAACCCCAAACACTCACACACAAACACACACAAACACACACACAAATTAGCACACACACAAGGACTTGCAGTGATTTGAGTTAAAAAGCTGCTCTTAAAGGGGAAATGTGATTTTAGCATAATGTGAGGAATCCATCTAACTTACTCTTCCTCAGTGAGACGGCCAGATTTATGGTTGGTTGACTTCTCTCACTCTGCTGAGTAAAAACAATGTACTGTAATATTAACATACTGATCCAAAGAATATTCTGTATATTATAATCATTTTTTTAACCCTCCAGTGATCTACAGCCTTTCATCTCTGACAGCTTTATGTGTGTGTGTGTGTGTGTGTGTGTGTGTGTGTGTGTGGTGTTATTACCTTACTTTTCCTCACTTTCCTCCTCAGCAGCAGCATTTTTAAGGTTTGCGACCATGACAGGGAAATTGTCTGTGTTACGGCGGTGAGCAGGGCTTTCCTTGTGCCCTGATGTAATCCTTATGCGGTTAACATCCTCTGCTTCATCAAATTTGTCGAACAGTTGAATTTAGTAGTTTTCCCTCAGATTGAAATGCATGATGCTCACGTTTCTTTGCTCCCACTGTTAGTTTAATGAAGCCATTTTACAGAGCTGGCCTGGTCCAAGTTTATTTGTATAGCTCTTAATCACAGTTTCAGTCTTAAAAGGCTTCACAACGCCCACATTATGCAACAAACAAATGTGAGAATTGGTTTGAATCTGCTGACCATCAAAGTGTGGACATTACACAATACTGTAACAGAAAGGTGGACAAGCTGTGGGTTTTCCTGCTTAAGCCTTGTCAGTCTGGGTCAAACAACATGGGGTGATTGGTCATTCCAGTTTGCCTTAGAGTGGCTGCTGATGGTGTTGACATCCACCATGCTGCTTTTGAACTGACAAACACTGGCAGAGACACTCACTGCCAGCAAGCATGACTGCCAATCAACAAATCAGCAGATCATCAACATGTCATTCACAGCACCTTCTCTTATCTGCAAACCTTTGTGAAGTGGTAATAACCTAATTAGACTCAAGCTAACACACACACACACTCACTGGCAGCTGTACTGGTACAGTCAATGAGGTGGCTCATTGTGATGAATGGGTGGGCGAGGGCTTTCCCTGGTGTAATTCACCCACCTGCACCCATTAAACGATTGGTTCATTAAGTCAAAAACTCACGCTTGTCCTCTGAAAGTTTTCACAATCAGGGTAAATGAATTGGAAACAGATCAAATCCAACAACCCTGCGACTATTAGCCAGCAGGTCACACCATGAGATCATTTCTACATATCCTTGAACTTTTCTCAGATGACTGCCTCCTGAGATTGGAAAGTAATTTTGTCATTTTTCTAATGTTTTCAGCTAGCTGGTTCTTTGTTTTTAGACACCACAGCAGGGGGGGGGCTGGGGGGATTTAGGTGTGAAGCAGTGGGCCCATCACTTTGATCCACACTGAAGTAAGTCTACAGCTACCTCCATAATATTCTGTATGCTTATTTATTATTCGCAGAGGATGATCTCTAATGACTTTGGTGATGCTTTTGCTCTTGTGCCAGCATTAAGTTGATATTTGTGTTTAAATTTTTTATTTCAGTGGTTTTATAAGTTTATGACGAAATCGTTGTAAACTAAGAACTAACAGCTACAGCTTTTCCGTGTTAAGGATAATGCACTATAGAAAATGCTAACAAGCAAACCTAAATAAAATTAAAGACCTTTACTTAGCACTGCAACTCTTGGTTTTTACATTATTTTTATCTCTATACTTTAAGAATCTCAATTATGTTTTACTAAGATATGTGTGTGTTTATTTTTTGCATATAGTATCTAAAGCTAAATGAAACTAAAATAGTGACCATAAACGTTACGGTCTGTTAAACATCAGCAGCGCTCCTGCAGACTCTCTATAACTTTATTTGACCCAGTCTGATCCTCGTGCTTCTCTGACCAGTATGAAGTCAATCCTGAAGACAACACGTGAACTTTGGGAGAGAAAAAGCCTCCAAATCGTTCTCTTAAATTTTCCCTTAAACCTATTTTAAACTCAGGTTTGCCTATTTATGCAAAAATTTTCCCATCTGCCTGTTCATTACGTCTCTCAATAGGAAACATATTGGGCTTCATATGCAAACATTTACTTTTAGACTGTGGGCTGCTTCAACTTCTGTCGGGCATCGCAGCATCGCCTTACGATGACTCACGCGGATCTCTTTCTAGATTTGTATTGGGACTTAAGAGAATTCTTCTGTTAGTCTTTGGTCCTCAGAAGCTCCATCGTGCCAAGGTCATTTTGGCACCAAACAAACAAACACAAAAACAGACCGCAGTCATGTCCCCACCTACACAACGAGTCACGAAATGTGTGCTAAATAAAACGTGAGGAGTGCAGTTTCTCCCGATAGAGTTTTTTTTTTTTTTTTTTTGCGGGGGGAAGGTTGGCTGAGAGGAAAGATGTTGAGGAGCCCAGTCAGCTGCCATCTGGCCTGGCTGGATGTTTCAGCACCACGGACAGCGCACAGCCTCCGTCCACCTTCAGCAGCGCTGCTCTATTATTCATGCTTTTGTTTGTCATGTCCACAAACAACCACCACTATAATTATGCAAAGATGACGTAGATATATCACAGTATGTATGCAGACTATTTATAGGCCTAATGTCCTATGGGATAAGTTCATCAGAGTGATCCTTTATCCTTGTGGGGGTTAACTACAACTCGGCTTATCCACCTTTAATTTGCAGGAAAACAGTTCACCATTGGAAAAAATTCAATTCCCTGGCTAACAGTTAGGCCACTGCTACCAATCTGAGTTTACTACGAAGCTGGGGGCTTTAAAGGGGTGTAGAGAAATTAATGTTCCTAAAAGCCAATGATTTCTGTTCCTGTGGTGTTTGTTTTCTCCATTAACAGCCAAAAGTCGTTTAGCCACCCTTTCATTTAATGGCACGTCGCTATAAACTCTCTTCAGGGGAACCTTCGACACATTTTTAGTCCCCGGTAGAAGTGATGTGGTAATGAGGAGGCCTGTGGGTCATTGGTCATTGGTCCACGGGACTTTCAAACATCCCCGGCTCAAGCAGCCGCCTCCTTCTCTGTCACAAAAACGCCACACACCATTCAGTCCGACGACTTGGCAGACTGCAGACGAGACTCTCTCTTCAGAAGGAGAAAAAAGAAAAAAAAAACTTTTGGTGAGGAGAGCGCTTCGAGAGCCTGATGGGCGGATAGGTGATCTGGGGTGAGGTGATCATCGCCTGTGTAGAGATTAAATGCAAAAAGGCACGCGTTCTGGCCATTAGTTATTTATATATTCCTATTAAGCGGCTGGGATGCGAGAGAGACGCCACAGCGGCGAGGATCGCCCGCTCTGAACCGGAGGAGTCACCGGCAGATGATGTCCCAATGTGAGAGTGCTTCCAGAGGAGACGAAGGAGAGGACGAAGGAGGATGAAGAAGGGGGGAGAGGGATCGAGAGCGGCAGAGGTGGAATATAATGAAGTTGAGTGGGAAAGGACTGTGCGCCGTCTTGTCCAGCACCCTCCTCTTCGTGTGCGCCCTCAGCGAAGTTGTCGTTGGATTAAGATGCGTCTCGTTGGGATCTACGGTGAGAGCGCATTTCCACCTCGGCGCCGCGGCCGGGGCTTTCTACTCCGGGCTACTTGTGGGAATCGGGCAAGTGCTACTGGGCTCCGCTCTGCTCTTTTGCACGGAGAAGCCCGGCTGCAGGAATTTCTTTCTCATCGGTGTTGTGGTCTTCTTGTTGGGAGTCCTCACCGCCTTCTCCGGCGCGGTGGTGGACGGAGACACGGCTTCTCTGGTGGAGAGGAAATATTCCCATTACTGCTTCCACTCTTTGGTTGTGAACCCTGCCTGCGAGCAGCTGAGGGATTACCAGCGGAGTCTGGTCATCTCCACTGTTCTCAGCACCTTGGAGTGCGTCCTCGGGCTCATCAACCTGGTGGTCATCAAAAGGTACAAAACAGCGCAGTTTTCTAGGAGCCGACAGTGTCAGAGGCAGCGCGGAGGCGCGATCATCTTCAGCGAGGAGCGGGACTGCTCCTCGGCGGATTTCCAGCCGGTGTCTTACATCAATTTGGGTGTTTTTAATGTGTTTGACGAGACAGGTGCAGAAGTGCAGCGCGGGGGACACCCGTCGATCGAGCTGCCGGGATACTCGCCCACGGACCCGGAGCTCAATCATTGCTTCCCTTTCTCTTACCCGATCCCCAGTGAACTGCCACCCGCATACGAAGACATTTTCCCCGCTGAGGCATGCAACACATAGCCGCTCTGGAGCAGCACCCAGAGCGCTTTCCTCTGCTGTGACAATCAGTGACTTTGTGCTTTAACAATCCCTCTCTTCTCCTCTTTCAACACATCCAACACAAACCAGTAAGTTACACAGGAGGACAACAGCAGTGGATTTTAATTCACCTGATTCCTTCTCATTCCGATTTTTTCTTACATCTGCCTGGTAGCTTCTATTGCACATCACCAGTCAGACTGATGTAGATGAACAGATCAAAGTGATACAGGCCCAGCCAGTGCAGGTAGATCAAGGCCCATAAACGCAACAGCTTGCTAGTGTAACAAAAACAGAGTTTGTGTTTTGAATGTTTGCTGTTAACATTTTTACTTGTGAAATAAAAAGTGTATTTAACCTCATTTGAAGTCTTGGAGCTGCTGCCAGAACAGTTTTTGGAAATCCTGTTGATGCAGTGGTCAATCTAAAAGTAATCTTTCTAGGGTTTCACTAACTTCCTCTTAATGCTAATGGGCTATGTAATTTATTAGTTTATCCTTTTTTATTTTTGTAGTGATCAAGAGCCACCTTTCATATAAGGAGCTGTTTTCTCAGCCTGAAGTCATCTGGGAAAATACCTGGAACACATCATCACCACCATAACATAATACTGACAAAAAAAGCTCTCAGCATCTCACACTCAGTGTGATTTTTACTGCAGTGATTTATTTTTTTCATTTTCATAGAGTCTGTGGAACCAGGGAAATGGGACAAGTGCAAAATAAATCTTCACTCAATCCCACATTTCCAGAAATGCAACTGGTTAGCATTTTTCATCACACTGCCATTGTCTGGTAAACATGTTAAAACTCCACACCTTCAGCTTTTAAAGCAGGCCTCCTTTTGTAAATGTGTTGTCTCCAAGCCAAAGCTGAGACAACCCTTATTACATCATCAGGGTTATTTTTTTCCTATGTGGGGGTTGAGCTGCAATTATTTGTGGATTAACTGATTAGTTGATCCATAGAAAATTAGTGACAACTTTTTGGATAATGAACTAATTGTTTAAGTTTTTTTTTTCAAGCAAAAATTTTCAAGATTTGCTGGTTCCAGCATGCTTTTCTTTTATATATATAAATAATAAATGAAAAGTATTGTTGGTTAGACAAAATACGGGATTTGAAGGCATCACTTTGGATTCTAGAATTGGGACAAGAATTTTTCACTTTTTTTCAATTTAATAGGCTAAATGATTGATTAACTATATAAGAAAGTAACTGGCAACTTCATTGAAAATTAAGATAACTAGTTGCAGCCCTTGAATCACGCCTTCCAGACAGAAGACCTTATATACCCCCTTGTCAAAGAGTGAGAAGTAGCATTGATGAGTGAAGTAATTATAATGTATAAAATTGGTAGAGTGCACCTTTAATGTTCACTTTTGTTAAATTACCAAATTGATCAAACATAAGCCTGTAAAACTGGTTCAATTCATATGACTGCTATTAATGATAATGTGTATGCAGGGTATTGCAGGAAGCAGAGGGACCGTCTGAGCCTGAATGCACCATTTGCTTTAAATTAGCAGGAGGGATGATGAGACAAAATCCTTCATTTCTGGGGTCTTTTAATGCACTCGCAGATGTAGCAGGCTGCTCGGATATGATACAGACTGAAGGTGGTCTTGCACTGTTTCCAATTTAAAAAATGGAAACTGTGCTGCACTGCCTCCATATCCTCCCATTTGATGTGACTTGAAATAATTTATTAACGCCACCACACACAAATAACGACATCAGCTCTCAGCATGTATCCTCCAGGGACCATCAAAACCTTTTCAGCCTCACTGTTACTAATTTCACTTAATGTCTAGAACAGTAACAGGAAAAAAACATTTGGCTGTCATCATTATGTATCTCTCTCTGCACAAAACTTCTCAGTGGTAATTAAATTGAAATGGTCCCTTTTCCCTTAAATTACAGCCCTCAAATCAGCACCCGTGGTGAAATATTTCTCTGAGGCCATTTTGAAGAAAAAACTTTGAGAAGTAGTGTACGGTCTCAGTATAACAATCATCTTCTTATAGTTTTCAAACTGTGTGATGGTGCCTTCCACTCACTCATTCCATTTTTTCTGGGCTTTGCGTGCCAGAGATAGACATAAAGAAACCAAAAAACTCCACTCTTCTCTTTCTTCTAGCATTTCATGCAAGTAAAAAAATACAGCTATAACCTAAGAACAACCCAGCAACCGACCAGAGAACAAAAGAGGTCTTGAGGGAGCTGGTGTCCTAAAAGTTTCATGGAGGGGCGTCCAAAGAAAGATGCAAACAAAGCTAATGGTGAGGGCTCTGAAAAAGTCACCTGCTGTGGCTTTGCATCAGCACTCTCCACTGACAGGAAGCCAGAGCACAAAACAAGACTTCAGGTTCAGACCCTTTCAAACAAATAAGGTGTATGCCCCTGCCAGCAGCACCTCTTCAACCTGAACACAGACATCCAGGTCAGCAGTATCACTCCAGGCTTAGCAAGTTAGCTGAGTATGTTTCAGGTGGTCTGCTGTGGCTGCTTTTTGTCATTAGTCTTATTAATTATTCAGTTGAACAATAGATATGTAGGTTTAACTATTTAAAACAAATGTTTCCTGCCCCTTTGCTAACTTTTTAAACCTTGAAACAAAGTAAAATGTCACATTTTGCAAAGACCATCTTTCAGGGAGATGGTTCACTAAAGCAATCAGACTTCTATTGCATATTTTTATATGCATGGAGCTTGTTACTCAAGAAAAATGGTCCAACATTTAATAACTGAAGTCACACTATCCTGGCAAGTCTCTGGGGTCATTTGGTTTTCCTCGACTGCCTCTGAATTGGATCTTTAAGGGACTTAATGTGGTGTAAATAAACCTAAAAATTAGATGGAGGGATGAACTGTGGATGAGACTCCAGTGTGTTATGGTGTGTGATCCCCTCTATTAAATCACTGGAACTTCAGTGCTGGCTTTATTTGCAGTGAGAGTTATTGGAGTGAAGATATTTTCTATTTTCCAGTTGATGGTCTAGTGAAGCTAAGCATAGAGATTTCCTATATTTACCGGAAGCCAAGGGTCTCTTTACATATGGGATAAGTAAAATAAAGTTCTGAACAATTTCCAAAGTCAAATAAAACTGTGCACAGACCTTAATGTCAATAAATTTGGCACCTAAATTTTCAAACTTAGGGTGATTCATATGGATGCCCAGGTAAACATTTTCTGTCATTTACTGTTAAATATATTGAATTGAAAATCCATCTACTTAAACTACAGTCCATTTTTTGGCATTGTATTTGTTTAGGACATTTTGGTAGCTTGCAAATAAAAAACAATACACATGTAGCAAATACTGTAGAGAAATTCAAACCTAATGAAAAATGTTAAGCTCTGAGTAAACAAAAATCTATGTTGTGTTCACTATCAGTCAAAATGTAGGTCCAACTGTTTCCAAAGCATGCTGCAAGTTTGTGAATAATAATTAAGTCTTACTAATGGAAAGTAAATAAGATCATTTACTTAAGCACTGTGCTTTAGACTTGAGGTGCTTGAGCTTTACTTACCTTCATTTAATGCCACTTAATACCTCTACTCCAGTGCAATTAAGCGACAAATTACATACACAAAACATATGACACATTTACTAAATATGGTATGTTGCTCTAGAATTATTATTATTATTATTTTTTTGGGGGGCTTTTGGCCTTTATTTGATATAACAATGTTGAAACGGGAGATTGAGAGAGGGGATAGGGACATGCAGCAAAGGGTCAGAACTGGAGTTGAACTCACAACCGCTGCGCGGGGAACTAAGCCTGCTAAACATGGGCCGCGTGCACTACTGAGCGAGCTAAACTGCAGCCCTAGAATTAAATTCTTAATATTAGCTCTTCTAAAACATTTTACATTTGGCTCCACTTTGACAAGCAGTAAAATTACAGCAGCCCCTTCCACATGATAAAAATTCAGTAATATAAATAGCACTTGCACGGTAATTTCTTGTAGACTAGGCCCACTTTTAATTTCAATGCTCCTACTGTTTATAACTTTACTTATAATGGAGTATTTCGTATTCTATTGCATCTTCATTTCCAACTCTTATGAGTCAGCTGGCAAATGTTTAACAACACAATTATTTGACTCAAGTCACAGCTCTAAACTGACTTTTTCCCTTGAGCATTTCTGCCACTTATGTTACAAACAAATTTGGAGAAAGAGTTAAATTTTATTTTGTTTTAATAGTACTTTTGGTTGTGGTTGTGTAATTGGCAGTTGGCAAGTTAGCCTACAAGCTTGGTTAGCTAATCCAGCTAATCTGGCAAAAGTTAGCTAACTACCGATCATCAAAGCCCAGAGCAAATAAAATGAAACAAACAAACCAAAATGAAATTACAAGCAAAATTTTATACATATTATGATTGTTTTTGTATAAATAACTTATGTACTGCTGTGGGGCACTTTAAGTTCTCTCCTACTGCCCCCGAAACTGATAATCCTACTAGCAATCAAAATGAAGACAAAACAGATGATTTTAAATAACTACTCTGTTTTATTCTATTGTCTGAAATGACACACTGTAAAATGTCATGTTTTGCTGTTGGGAATTTAAAATGCAAATGAGAAACAATTATTTAACAACAACAACACAAAATTACACTAATTTAGCTAAAATGTATTTATGTTTACTCCAAATGTGCTTTGTGCAAAGTATAATGGTTGCCCGTGCATTTTTTCCTGTGCTCAAAATGTCCTATTATGTTTTCATGACCAATGAATAATTATTCCAAACTTCTAATGTCACACCAAAAACCCAGGACATCTACCTGAAGAGGCCTCCGTGTAGTCTGACTCCTTTTATCCACCATGTTTCATCATGTTCCTGTATTTAAATATCAGTTCCATCGACATGATCATGAAATAACAAAGTGCATCACCCTTTTGAGTAAAAGAGCGAGAGATTAACTCTGTAAAAGTCACCACCGTGGGAGCAGTTTATAAACTGCTGTCTATTGTGACAAATGCGTCTCTGTTCTGTGGTCGTTAGCAAATGTCACCTGCCTGTTCACTGGAGGGAAACTCTAAGATTAAACAATAAATCTAATCGGTATTTATCCAGGGAAGTTGACTGATCCTAGATGCTATTTTTGAGCAATTCACACTAAAGTTGGCACATTCACACTGAGAGTCTAGCAGTAGTGGCATCTTTTCATGCCATTTGAACTGGTGACTTTTATGCTTCTTTGTATGAGACAAAATCTAACTTTAGACATCTGAAATCTTCCCAGGAGATCTGTAACAGAAAAATGTGTTTTCTCATAAGTTTAAAACACTAATGCATTGACCAAGCCAATTTAAAATACCATAACAGTGTGCATCTGTAAGTAAATATCCATTTATATATAAACTCTGCCTTTGATAGCTCATGATATCCCTTCTTGCACATGGGGTATAATGATGAGTTATTTTATCTAAAAAAAAACAAAGACGCGTCGAGTTGTAATGCCGGGCAGTGTATTATCTTAAGAGCTGTGTTCTCTGTGGTGCGGAGTTTTTTTTTTTCTTCCTGGTGGCCGATCCCTTGTTGGATAGCAGTGCTGCATTAGTGTAATGACAGCCTCCAGCTCTGGTCACACAAAGTAAAAACCGCTGACTTGCATCTCAAAGTTCTCCACTCTGAGGAATATGAGGGAGGGTTTCCGCACAAGTGACTTCACTGCAGATATCTGGATGAATGATGTACATAGGCAGGAGTGTGGAGCTCGGGTGAACTGATGGAGCCTTGAGGGGAGGGGGATCAAGACTGACTTAAGCAAGACAATTAGTTCATTAACAAGTGTGATCAGTTTTTTAAATGTTGAAGCACCACTTTAGTTGCCGCTCACGCAGAGAATATTATTGGTGTGCTGCTGTGAGAAACACAGGTACAAAGGACTCACACGCACATGACATTTTGCTCTTTATATGCATACTTGTCCAAATGTATGTCAAGGACAGAAGTGCTGGCCATACTTATGGAAAAAAAATCAATACCCCCTAAGAGCCTTTCAGCAGACACACATCCATTTGTCTGTGTGCAGCTACCAGATAAAGTTGTGTCTGCAAAAGCTCTAGTGGCTTTTAAAAGCCAACACTGGACAAAAACGTGGTTCACTACCTCTGTGTGAGCTTCCAAGCCATTAGACTCGCTTGTGCCAATTTCTGAAAAACTTGATTCTTCTTTAAAACTTTGTGATTTTCATTGTGTGCAGGAGCAATGGCGTTAGAGCACTCGCTGTGAGTGAATGAGCACATGAGCAAGACAGTGAAAAATGCTCCAAAAGAAGCACCACTGCAGGAGTTTTGAAATTGTTCAGCAGAAAATGTGTGTACAGTGTGTTCACAATCGGCAGATAATTATGAATTTGTAGCTTAATGTGCTGGAATCATAATCAAAAGCCACTTGTTTTAGATCAAGCCCACAAGGGAGCATTTAAATTCACTTATCACAGGGATACTTTATGCTTTGAAACTGTGTTATACCAGTTACTAAGAGATAACTAAGAGGTAGATGTTTGGCTCAGAAATTTGTATTTACAAAAGGAGGCCATGTTTTTTTTCTTATATTATTACTGCAAAGTAAAAGTTTACTCAGTAAATATTCACAATAATATTTAAGAGCGATGAATATTTTAAGTTTACTCTACATGTGATCCTACAGACATTGATGTCAATTAGTCATCTATCAAAACAATTTTAAATTAAGTGTCTTTTTACAAGTTTTTTTGCAGGATTTGGTTTCCATCACATGGTTTCCATCAGGGGATGAGATTTGCTTGGTCGTCTTGATGATAAATCTGTTGACAAGCGAGCTTAGTGGCTGTTTTGATTTTGGGTGGCAACTTACATAAACTTAGAGATAAATCTGACCATTACTTTTGCAAGTAGGGAGGTAAGTAAGCAAGCAAGGCACATAAAATTATGGACCTTGATGCAGTTTAGTTAAAAGGCAATAAGTATAAACTTGAGTATACAAGTTGATACAGCAGGAGGTTTATGAGTTTGTCAATGAGTACCAGTGATTTATTGGTTTAGCCAGGCACTGTGATTTCTGCGTATTTTTAATTTAGAAGTTTGTTGGAAAGAAACTTCCATAACTACAGAAATATCTGCAAATGCGTCACCGTCTGGCTGCTGCACTTCAGACAGACAGAGAGACCTGTATGGAGTGACAAAAGTTCGATTCACCTCCTGCTGGTTACTCAGAAGCAGTCGATCGTGCAGCTGGATTTGTGAACTTCATTGACTTATCTCACATGGCAGTCTGCTTAATTAAAAATTCATGAATAGTTTTCCCTGTTGTTGCTATTTAATTATCTTTGAAACTGACCGTAAACCAACCCCCTCTGCACCAGATCTGTGTTTGTTCCATTTGTCCACCACCTCATGAGCACCATTTGCTGAAAAAAGTTGATATTATAGGAAACTCCTGGCTAGTTCTGTTCATCTACTTCTTAATACTCAGTATTATATTGTGAATTGAATTGCTGAGTGCTGCATTTCCAACCTGAAACTTCTCCAAGAGAGACACTGCTATATTATTATGATAATGGAGTTATTATCCAAGTCCCAGAGAGTGCTCTCAACAAATCCTGACATTCAAGGTGGAGTAAAAATATCCAATTTTCAGTTTTTCAGGTCAGTATCACCTCCATACTTTTGCTGTGACTTGGACACAAAATCAGACCTTGAGAAGTCTAATTGAATGTATTTACCAATTAAAGGATGTCGATGCAGGCAATGAAATTTAGCTCACGACGGGTAAACAAGCAGCTTCTCCACTGCAGTGTTAAATCAAGCCAGTAGTAATTTTATGCAAACAGCAAGTGTTTCCCTCCAGGCTTCTTAACAACTGAGCAGAGTTTTAGTGAGCTGGATTCCTCTCAGTATCTTGGAACAGAAAGTGTGGCAGAGATGCAGTGGAGGGAGAAGGGGAACCCTGGCAGCGTCTGCAGCCACAGAGTGAGTCGGGCGTCAATCAATAGCTCCTGCAGTGGCTGGTGTTTTCAGAGGGAGCCAGCTCTAAACTTGCAATAACCTCTTTGGCTCGCTGCCATCTGCCACTTAGCAGACAACTCCTGGAGCATCCAAAGAGAGGAGCAGTACGGCTGAGGTAAGGTCGTTTTCACTGGGAAAGCTCAAGCTCAAAGGCACTACTTCAATTTAGCTCTCCAGCTGCTCTCTTCCTGTAATTAGTCGTGTGTTTTCTGCTGGACTGCCAGACATGGTTAGTTCTTACTTCACATGACAGACAGATGAAGAGCAAGTACACATTGCCATGCTTCAGATGTGTCTCCAAGTAGCATACTGACAAGGGCACAGAACACCGACTGGTTTATGACAGCACTATTTATGTCTTTTCACATGCACACTGCTCTCCATACAGGCAGCTGCATATGAAAACACAATCTGTAGGCAATGGACATGATTTTGGTATCAGGAACTATTTGTTTTTGTGCTTATAGTCCTGTCGTAGTTTATGTAGTGCTGACCAATCACATTGGAGCAGAGGGCTGCAGGTAAACAGTCCATGTGTAGAGGAAATAAGGCGGATAGCACTGACTGAAATGCAATTTCAGAACCCATTCACAATCATCTGATGACAATTTTTCATTGGCATTTCTCATATTTTGCAAAGAAAAAATCCTGATATAGACATCATCTAAACACCTTCCCCACCTTTTCTCCAAAAGCCCTCAAACCAGGAACATATCCAGACAATCATGCGGGTGCTTGGGATTGAGCCCTAAAAGAGGCTGGTGTCTAAAAACCTTGCTCATGTGTAATAGAAGAATGAGTTTTTGTTTTTTTATTGGATTTGATTATTGATTCCATCCATTCAGTTTTGTTCTCCTGGTGATCACAGAAAGTGAAGTCATGGCTCTTTTCTTTAATGTAGGCAGATGTCTGCCTGGTCTTGCCAGTTTGAAATAACTACTGAGGGCCAAGATGGCCGCTGAGTGGCAGGACTTACCAATATCCTGACATTGGCTGGTTACACCGGAAGAACTGAAACATTACCTGCTTACCCCAGAGGCTAAATTGTCATCAGATGATAGCTGATGAGTTAAACAGATAAAGAGGTCTCCAATGATTTCAGAAGACACCTCACTGCATCTCCCTTCTGCTTATATTTTTTTCTTCATCATTACTCATGAAGGATCTTGATTGTGTAGTTATCACTTAAGCCTGTACTGACTGATTTTTCAGTCACTCCAGAGTAGCATAAAGAAGGTGTATTATCATCTTTTAATTTAATACTGAAAACCTGTTTGCAAGCATTTGAAAATGTTCATTTTCCTGACAAAGTCTTGTCCAGTGTTCACTCTCCTTTTAGTAAACTGTCATCTAGCTTTGCCCGTCTGCTGTTTGGTGCTTGGGTGAGTGGTTGTGTTAGCTCTTTCCCTGAAACCAGTTCTGACTGATAACTATGCTAATGAGAGCGATGAGACTGAACCCAAAAAGAAAAGCTGTGATCCGTAAAACCAAAACAATGATGTAAAAGACACTGAGGGAAAATACAGTCCTGTGATAATTCTCTCTTGGTTCATCACTCCAAGCAACTCCTTTTACACATATTATCTGATCCATTTTTTAATATAAAAATGACAGCTTAT
>JAPZDZ010000026.1:5157914-5169496 GCA_029783805.1 Acanthurus tennentii | reverse complement strand
GGCGTTACAGACTCTTCTGTCCCTTAACTTCACATTTTTGTCTCCTCTCTTACAATGTCTCTGGGAAAGGCCGTAGCTATGGTAAAAAAATCAGCAATACTCTTTAAAAAAAAAAAAACAAAAAAAAAACTTGATGAATACATTGAGTGACACCACAGGTTGGAGCCTGAACTGAAATTTGCTATTCTGCAAGGCTGACCCATTATATTTGCTTCTCACTCAGCACAGAAGGAGCAAGAGATTACCTTCTGTCCTAGTTTTACCTCCTGGATGCTTGTTATAAATGGTTCTGGACACGCGGGACCAAAAACACCTCTAAGCCAGCACTAAACACTGCTGAGCCCCACACTGAGCCAGTCTCCTCTCTCTTTAGGAGAGAAAAGTCAGAGTTTGCTCCTTTTCTCAAGGATGAAAGCACCAGGGCTCTTTTGGGAGACTTTTTTTTATGCCTTATAAGAAACCTTTTTTAAAACCAATACACACGGCACCAAGCTGAATCAGATGATATCTCATGCTCTCCATGTGCACGGCAGAAAAAAAATTAGCTGAATGAGTTTTATTTTTACTCTGCAATCATGCATCAACCAGGGTTACTTCTGCAGTTGCCAGGGGCTACATGGAAAGCTCTACTAATTACCTCAACTACATTCAACTAAAAAAATTAAGAAATTGTAGTTTGAGTCAAAAAAAAAAAGTGTCTCCAAATTTGCTTGAAGAGGGAAAATAAAAAGTTGTGTAGGATTATAAAGGTTTAGGTTTAAATAAATTACAAAAAAACGGAGACCTGATTCTAGAAAAACAAAAAAATACATGTTGCAACCAGGCAGCAACCTCTGGAACTGAAAATGAAGCCAACACTGAAATGCCGAAAACTGCAGGTCCTTGAATGACCACTTAAGATTACCTCCAAAATACTCATGAAGTGACATATTAAAACATCCAAAGTTACAGCTGAAAAATAATGGTTTTGTTCACATTGGCTCTTTTCTCAACTCATGGCAACTGTACGAATTATATTGAGACCTTAAATTTTAATTTTAAATTAAATCAATTAGAAGTCACACCATCATTGGTAGCAATGTTTATCCTCTCCTGCTCCACCCTCTCACCAAAACATGGTCATTTTTGGCTCCAAAAAAACAAGCTGGCAACAGTCATAAAAACAAGTTTGGGGCTTCAAACAGGTTGTTCACGATCCAGTGGGTGATGTTACAGAGGGTCTGCTGACTATTTACTGTCCTTTCTAGCTTGAAACAGTTAGTTACAGTTAAAGTCATCGAAAAAAAGAAAACGTTTGATAAGTAACATGAGAGTTATGGTTCAGTTGTTAAAATAGTTAGCTGCTATTTTGAATGAATGGCTGAAATATCCTCCTCTGCCATTCAAAATGGGAGTAGTACAGAAGTACAAATCCAAACTTGAAAAAAAAACTTTAAAATGTAAATGGTTTAAATAGTATCTTCTATATAATCCATTTAAATGAACATGCCAAAGCAATACTGCTTGTGCCAGTACAGAGGTGCATCTTTTATCTCATCTAGAACAGGAGCGATGTAGTCGGACAGAACCACTGAGGTAAAAACTTACTGTATGGATACACTGTAGAGTTACAACTCAATATCTTCAAGTCTTCTGTCAGAACAGTTTACAATAGACACAGGTCAGGTTTAAGAAGTTCTGGACTTTAAAACATCAAAAGCAGCTGCCCAACTTTAAAATCTGAAATATCAAGAAGCGAAGATTGAGGCCACGTGATCTCCATTAACACAAAAGGTCTGATGGAGGTCTTTATGACCAGGAGGTCCTGCTTTCCAATCATGTTTTAATGGGGAGTGTTGAGGCTGTCCACTCCACAGGCTCACTGAAACAGGCCTACAACAGAAACTTTGAGGTCTCTCATTTGGATGCTACACTGCTTTTCTGCTACACTGTGCTACTGCAGGGAGCTTCATTTCTTTTAGTGCTGAAGAATGCAGCGGAGAACAACAACCAGCTCACATGTACAGTCCAAAGACCTAAAATGTTGAAAGCACAAGCACAACATGTTAAAAGCCTGTGCTGATCAGAGAAAAACATGGTTGTTTTTGCAGCTAAGGTATTCTGCAGGACCCCACTGGGTGGTGTCTATTTTTAGGTCACACTGCTGCTGTAGAAAAGAGCAGCCACAGCTTTCACTAATGTGACTGAAGGCAGACATTCAACACATTTCATTCAAAGAGCTCACTGGGAGCACGTACGAGGCTGCCATTGCCCACACGGCACAGATGTCACTACAAGCCTGGAGAGACGGGATTTAACAAGACAGAATTAAGAGCTCTGGGGATGTGGTGAAATGTTGCCTTCACATTTTCAGAAAAGACCGCTCATTGTTTCTTTTGCAGAGAGGAAAACTTTAGCAGGATATCTGCACTTGGCTTCCGCTCTCTCTCTCCCTCTCTCTCTCTCTGCTATTTCAGCGATGCAAAAGGACTAGAAAGACGAGGGAGATTGTTGGCTCGTGTTGACATGACTCGACAATCTAAATATAAGCTACACAGATGAATGACAGCGAGACAATGGCCATTAACAACACACACACGGCGCAAAGACAATATGCATGCACAGCTGTCAGACGGACCGCAGAGGGAAAACAAGGCCACAAGACCTGCACACTGATCAAACACAAAATTAAAGATAACAGAAAGGCTTAACAGTTTATTAAATCTCTGGGGTTGCTGCTACAGATAACATAATAACTGCTGGAAACATTAAATTATCTGTGTAATTAAATGACCATCCCAGCGCTGCTAAAACTCCCCTGATAGCATCACATTAATAAATTAACTATCGATCATTACTTCGTATTTGCATATTTCATTTATTTACTCTGAAATGACAGTGACAACTACAAAATCAACCACAGGACCCTTAAACAATTTGCTGTTCAAAATTTGTTTGGTTTTAAAGTTAATAAATCATTAAAGAGGAAAACAGGTTCTGACAAGCAACAATTAAACTAAGTAGCAGCACGACCACCCAGAGCTAATTAGTCTAATACCCTTGAATTGAAAATTACAAGCCAAACCAGCATCTTCAAATACAGTGAGTGAAAAGAAGATTGGTTAAAGTTATGGCTCAGGAGTTTCATAAAGTTAAACCCTGTTTTCGACATTTTTTATTAGCAGAACATGTACTTGCATTCCTCAACTACTTCTGTACACATGTGTAGTAGTTTTCCTTGTTAGCGGCAGAGTCCTCCAAAAGAAGCATCCATGTGAAACAGTAGTCGCAAGTGCTTGTAACACTTTGACTTTTGTTTTACTTCATACAACTCTGGTAATGTTTTTAGTAAAGCTCCATTTAAAAACAAACTTGTTTTTGCTTTATGGGTGCAGACCTCATCATCAAGCTGAACACTATCCATACATTTAACACATCCTTGCCTTATTAAGTTAATATGTAGTACTGCACCTAGTACCCAATTACAGATTATAGATTAACTCTCTCTTTATTTTCTCTTTTAAATGTTAGAAAACAGTTTAAACGCCCATCAGAGTTTCTTTTGACTCATGACACCACAAAACTAATTTTCAGTTTACTTTCATATATGAAATATTAAAGCTGAAAATTCTCATTACTGTCAAGAAGGAACAGAAGAATATTTGGCATTTTTTTAAAAAAGTAAATAAGCAAAATATCAAAAAAGTGACCAATTATATTCTGTCTATTATTCTGCCTACTGTTTGATCAATTCATCATTTTAGCTCTACTGAACTGGTAAAACAGCTGTCTCATACATGTTAAGCAGACAAAGAAAGTGTTCATAAAAAGTAATGGTTTATGCAGCTTTGAAGCTTTACATGTATTTCCAGAACTTTCTTGACATTTTTAAAAACAAACTCTGCAACACATTTCACAATGCAAAAGAAAAAAATTAAAAAGAAGGGTAACCAAGTTCCACATGTTAGAAATTACCTTTGGAATGAGGGCGCTGTGAATCTTCTTCAGGATGTCGTCCATCTCCAGCAGTTTGGGCTGAATCAGGGAACTGTGGGGTCCACTGATGTGACCAATGTGGTCGAGGCCCAGGTAGTGGAGAATCAGAATGTCCCAGTCATCTCTCTTTAGGGTGCTATCAAGGTGACGCGTCACATTGTTGTCGACCTACAATGAGACACAAAGCATTGAGGATACTGCCCACAACTACTGATCTACAGGATTTCAAATGAGATGCAATTTAGGTTGAAATTATTCAAAACAGCTCCTTAAGCAAATAGAAATGGAGCTGAAAGGAGCTTTACCCAAAGCCGTGACAGAGTCTGATGATTGTCTGATTATCATCATCTGGGAAAGATTTTCTAGCAGATTTTTACCTCTATCCCACATTTCAGTAAAGGGCTCAGAAATCAAAACCAGCAATATTCTAGTATAAACAAGAACAGATTGCATACAGTCCCCACAGAAGATTTGTAGCTATGGCATACGGAGCTAAGCGCTGAGCAGTTTTTTTCAGTGATCTCATCTCTGTGCCTCCCTGGTGAATCAGCTGCCTTCATGTCTTTAATGCAGATCACTCCCTGAATCATTTCCACACACATATACAGCATAATACACAGAACAGATACATAAACCACTGCTTTTATTCATCATTACTGCATTATTTGCTGTCTTAGCTATGTATTTGATATTTGAAAGGTTTTAAATCCTCAAACATATAGCAGCTGCTGCCTGAAGCAACTTAAGGAAAAATATTTAAACTGTGAAATATGAATAAAAATATGTATATTTTGTGTGATGTACGTAAATGGAAGAAAAAATATTCAAGGCTGATGATAAATTATCAAAGAGCGAATGGGAGGATTTTTATAATTACACAGGATATCCTTCATCTTCCTGTTATTAAGTTTCTTCAAGGCAAAATGTGTCAAATTCTGCATTAAAATATTTAAAAATGAATTTCGTCGAGTTGTGTATTTTTTTTATTCCAAATATTTCCAACAATTTTTTAAACTCAGAGAAATCTGTAATTTATTTCAGCACAATGGTGTTTAATTTAGTCGCCTGTCAATGGCATCATGTCTTCTTCACTCCCTTTAGAAGCTATAACTTCCACAGAAACACGTAAAACATCAATTGTCAGAGTGAGAGAGGAAGTCAGTGAAAGTGACCGAACATAACCTTAATAAAACTTAAGTACATAACTTCAATACAGAAACATGATTTCTGGGGTAATTCAACCAAATCTTTCCTTCTTGAGCAAATATTACATATTCACACAATGAAATACCAGAGGCTCAAATGAAACACTTAATGCTGCAAAAGGTTCAGTTTAAACTTCAATCTAATGGCCACCATATGAAATCAGGTCTCATGATTTCTTTGATAATTTTTACTACGGCATCTCTTTTAAAATTCCTACATCATATCAGCCACCAGGCCCTTAAATCCTTTATTGATGTTGAGCAGAGAAACACATCAGTCATATCCTTCAAACAGTCAATCCCTCCCTGGCACATACATACCTCAGTGTAGTCAGATACAAAGAAGGAGGTCGTGCCATGATACTCCATGAAGTGTTTGGGGAAGAGGCGCACCCAGGTGTCATCTCCGTAGAACACGATCCTCTTCCCTGCTGTCTTGGCCTGCCAAATGAGGTTGTCTTCCAGCAGTGCAGGAGAATTCAGGTTCATTACCACATCAATGAAGCCTGGGATACTGCCAGTGGTAAGAGCCTGAGGAGGAAGATGTTGTTTTGTCATTGTCCTTTAAACAATAATAGTTTTTTAATGGTGCTGTACAATCTTAAAGTTTCATCCTATTTTCCAGCTAATTGAGATTTGTGCTACAGTTCAGTAAAAATTCTTTTTATATCTGTTAATAATCTTAAGAAAAAGAAACAGATTAAATTAAATAATTTCCATTTTTATCTGACTGATTTAGCTTTGGTGGCCAAACTAATTTCCCATTCCTAAAACATGGCCCCTGTTTCGCTGCCACAGATGGAAACAGTAACCTGAAACAGGTAGATTGAGGCAATTGCGAAGTACAGTTTCTTCTGATTTCATCATGCAATCAGAAATAAAACAATACTGGCGTCCATTTGACTGACAAGACAAACACAGCCTATTGTGGAAGTCAGGAGAGGGCCTGGTTCACCGTCGAGGGGTAAGTACAAAGACCTTGTCTTGAGCGTTGAAGGAGACCTGAGATTGCAGATGCTGGCAGGAAACAGCGTTATTTAAATCTCCAACGAGCTGCCTAGTGCACAGTGTGCGATCCCGTGGGAGGCTTGAAAATCCAGACGAAAATGAGAGGTGACCAGCTTTTATTGTGTGAGGGCTCCGCTGTTAGCGGAGCCTGTCGAGGGAGCTGGGCAGGCCAATTCAAAATCATCTCTGAGATAACTTCTCAAAATATATTTGGCCTGCTTTTAGTGTGCCACTTTTGATGCATTTTGTCCTAATAAATCCTGGATTTTCACTTCACATCTAGTTATTTTGTTGATCATATCAGTTTTTGTGTATGAGGGGTTTTGTACTGGCAAAACACTTTGAAACAGCTTATGCATGGTGGCTCTATGAGCAGCTGTAATAAAGCGACTCTGTGGCTACTTCACGGGCACGAGAGACATAGAATAAAACTGAAGACACAACACCCTGTCAATCCACCTGTAGAGCTGTCTCTTCAAACCTTTCTTCACCTTCTCACTTTTTCAATACACAAAGGCAACTAATGTTTAACCGATGTGTGTTTAGACGTGATTGAAATGTTCACTGTTCTTTTGAAGGGCCCTTGTCTCCTGCTTAAAAAAAAACAACATAATGAACACTCTTTGTGACAGAGTCACATTAAAGCCCTTCAGTTTTGT
The DNA here is from genome assembly GCA_029783805.1 of Acanthurus tennentii. NCBI lineage: Eukaryota > Metazoa > Chordata > Actinopteri > Acanthuriformes > Acanthuridae > Acanthurus > Acanthurus tennentii. The sequence goes on along the minus strand of JAPZDZ010000026.1, from coordinate 5,162,649 downwards.
CACTTGATTTACAGGTGTTGCTCCAACAGGAAACTGGGGACGATTTTTGAGCATTATCTTGTGAGCTTTGTTCCTGAACTCAATTATTTACTGCTTCCTTCATTGCGATTGTTTCGTTGCTGCCAGTGCAGATACTTGTTTCAGGAAGAGATGGATGGTTCTGCTTCAAAAGTAATCCTCACTTTCTGCCAATTCAGCTTCATTGTGGTCCCAAGCCTATTAGGTGCTGGTCTGACCAATGAAACCAGTGGTTGAGATGAAAAAAGGCCCTTTTTTGCCTAAACACTGTTGTTGGGCAAAAAAAAACCCCACAGGGGCATATGGAGATAATTGCACTGTAAAGGGAATGATCAGTTGGAGATGTACAAGAACCTCTGCTAAAAAGTTCACAGTTTAAAAAGGCTTTCTCCAGATGCCAAGAAAACATTGACTAGCTGCCCAAACAAATCAGTGACTCATCAACATACTAATTAGTGGCCCACAGTATGTGTCCAGGCTTACAATGTGCCACTCTTTAAATGTCAAACACAACATCAGTGGGGTACACAGACACACTCTGGCACTGTGATGGAAACTTGTGAAGCTGCCAAAAAACAGACAGAAGGGGGCTGCGACTTCGACTCCTCGAGTCTGGCGAAAGAGTTTTTGATTTACTTTTCACTTACATTTGGTTGACTGCTGAGAGGCAGACTTTGTACCACTAACTTAAAAATATCCTCCATCTTCTCTTTTAACAATTTAATAATGTGTGTGTGTGTGTGTGTGTGTGTATACTACCCAGGCAGCTTTTTAAACACCCCAGTGCATTGCTGCCGCTGCTGCTGCTCCTGTTATGATTTACTGAATTTATTGTCCAATTCCACCATCTCAGTAATGTGCACTGACTGCTGTGCCAGTCTGACAGCGAGGCTCAACTGGCCACATGTGAATACAGGACTGAGGCAAAAAAACAATCCTCCTATCATTGTTAAAAAGGGAAAATAATTCGGAACCATTAAATTTTGTGGGTCGACTCTGAGGTGGATTTTCTAGTTTAACAACTGTTGGCTGTCTGGCAGTTTAATAAAAATAAAAAAAAACAATCAGAGACAAACAAGAAACTAGTTACTAAAACTGTGGATCTGAATGAGGGCCTCAACATTGTCTGTGCTGTTTATGTGCAGGAGGCTTGTAACTTTATTCGATACAGTGGAGGCAGTGCTGAGTCTAATATGTGTGTAAATTAATGGCTGTGCCACTGAGAGATTATGATTTAGGTTAGTTGGCTGTGTCACACCAGTTAATTGGGTGCAATGCGGTGATAGTGGGCAGTAAATGGCAGTTGGTTTCCACTGCCATCTACTGGAGTGTCACAAAATCTCAGTGCTGTAATGAAACAATTAAATCTTTATCCTTTCTGAGTTGATAAAGCTCTGTGAATAACAAAACTTTGCAACCACTCGAATGTTAAACTGAGCTGTAATAACTCATAAGCTGCCTCAAAGATGTGAAATTACAGCATTTTTGTCATGAACCAGCTGCAGATGTCTGGAGATTTCATAACAGCGCGTTCTCATTTATATTAACCAAAAAAAAAAAAAATCCACTTCAATAATTAACCAATTAGTCATTAGCTTATTTTGGAGAAGTTTGTCAATAGATGGAGAAGAATATAAAGCAGTATTGGCATACATGAGACTAAAAACTCAAGGGGCTGTGCCTTAAATCTACTGTATCTGCTGCTCTGCCACCTAAAAGATGATAAACAGGCGCCTCTGCAGGGTTTACAGATGTCCCTATATACTCTGACCAAGGCTGCAAATCAACCTTACACGTTTCCGGACTGTTTAAGAGGTGGCGATTTTAATTCCCTCTCTCCTGGATATATTGTACCGTACTACTCTGCCGTAACATAAGCCCTTCACGACTGTGTTTCTAAATCAGAAAAGGTTTTATCGTGAGTTTCCTTTCTTATCGATTTCCCTCCACACTCATTTACCATCAGTGAATCTTTTGAGAGGGTTCATGTCCATAGCTGTTTGTTCCAAGCTCTCTCAAAGCCGTCTCCCTCCAACATCGCTGTATCCTTCTTTAAATCCCAGGATTATAGTGGAACATCTGTCTCTCTGCAAGTCCACCTCAATCACACTCAGCTTTATCCCATCATCCCTCCTCCACATCATGACTGACATGCTCCGTCTTGTGACTTCATCTCCTCCTTGAGACAAGAGTTAATCTGTTTGGGAAAGTGTTCCTACATCCATGAACAAACCGTTAGGATGCTGATATGGTCTTTTAACAAGGGATCCATTTGAGACCACAACATAAAAAGGATGCCAAGACAAACTTATTGGAGAAAAACAATCAACTTTACTTTTGTGGCAAAAAAACATACTTAAAGTTAAAAAAATTAACAAAAGATGTTTGGAGATCCCAGTCAAGAAGAACATAAGATAGCACAGGTAGTTTCTGGGTAAGGATGGTCCATCATACAAAGCTCAACCCCCCACCTACCTAAAGAAAAACAATCACCTAAACCAAATAAGGCCTGAAAACTGAACTACTGGTGATCTACGGCCCAAATCTAAGATAACAAACAACGGTAACAGAACCCAACATACTTCTCAGTGCTGGGGGGAAAACACTTAGGTCAAAGAAAATAAAGGGAAAGAGCAGAAATCAAAATCCCTCAGACTCCTGCCTGCTGTGCAACACCTCTCTCTCCTCCGACTGCCCAAAGTCCCCGCTCCACCACACTCTTCCTCCCCTCTGCCCTCTCTGGCTGCTAATTAAAAATCAGATACTCCTACTCCCTCCAAAGAATTCAGGTAAAAGGGGGAGAGAGAACCAAAAACATTAACAAGAGCAGCGTGCAGCTGCGCTCATACATACATCCTTTCTTTTATTCGTCCACACATCATCTTCTCAGTGTGTGTGAAAACTTGTAGACACGAGCTTGTAATCAATGTGCAGTATAACTCCACAGGAACAAAAGCTACAGCTCACACATCATCGAAAACCATAACTTTTCAAACTTTTTTAAAAAATATTTTGGTTTGTATTTTGTAAAACTCAACCACTATTTGGACGACGAGAAGTGCTGTCAATTAATGAATCAAACTGACAGAAAGCTGATGGAATCTGTAATGGAAAAACAGATTTAGACACTTTTCAATTAACATTTTCAACCATTTACTGGCTCCAGCATTCTTAGGAATAAATGCTTTTCTTTGTCATACATGACAATAAAGGGAATATCTTTTGTACAGTTGTTCACATAAAACAAGCAATTAAATGCATCACATTGGGCTGTGGGAAATTAAAATGGACATTTCTCTGTTTTTTTCTCTAATATTTCATGGACCAGAGCTGAAACAAATTTGGTGAATAATGGATCAAAAGAGAATTAATCTGCAACTAGTTTGAAAATCAATTTAATCATTTATTGAGTGAAAACACCAAACATTCTCTAATATAAACTTGTATTATATATATATTTGGGTTGATTTCTCTGTTTATCTGTTTCATCTGATTGAACACTGAAGATCTTGAGATCTCAGAGTGTGTGGAGTGTTTCTCAGCAGTTAGTTTTTGCTGCTTTTCTTTATTAAAAATATGACAGAAAACTAAATATCTCTAGGCTTTTAAATTTAATATCAGCTAAAAAAGTACTTTTTTAAATTCCATCACCTTGTGTTCTAATAACGTTAAGTGGTCATTTTTTTTCTTTAGACATTTAACAGACTAAATAATGTATTCATTAATTAAAAATCCATATATTGACGAGGAAACATAAGATGCTCTCTTACATCATACCATTTTACGTTTTTACTCAGCAGGACTGTGCTCCTGGTTCTTACTGCACAACTTTTTCGTCCAAGGTTCCTTCTTTGTCTTCACTGCTCATCCTCTTCACTGTGTTTGACACTGTTCACCAAACACACACTCTTTGCTGCCCTCACTGACCTCAAGATCACTGAGTCTGCACCTCATGGTTCTCCTACCTGCCTCGGCACATTTATCATCCATCACTGAGGAGGATGCAGTCCACACTGTGGATCTTAAGCAGATTCTCCAGGGTTGAGTTCTGGCTGCAGTCTGTCAGCACACCACAATTCCTCCTGCCACTGCCTAGGCATGACTGCTGCTTTTTATTCTGCCCTTCCGACACTCAGGCTGTATATGCTGCTTTACCTGACAACTTCAGTTAGATGCCTTCCCACCGCCTCAGCACACCACAGCACGCCTCAGCACTGCTCGACACCCATACGGACAAGACTGTGCTGCTCTTTTTCCCCGGTAAATCAATTCTTTGCAAAACCTCTCCAGCATCACTTAAAACAACACTCTGACTCTTTCTGCCCACAATCTAAGTGTGTTTCAGCAAAACCAGCTGTCGTGCTGGGCACATGTGACATGACTGTAATTCCCTACTGGCTCCACTCCCAAAATACTCTCATCAGCATGACACATCATCCGAGTGTGACAACGCACCATGTTTTCACCCTTTCAAAGTTCTGCCATCTAAGTCCATTTGCAGTTGTAGGCTGAAAACTTAACACCTATTTTAAAATGTTCCTTGCACTTTTCTTTAACATGATTATTCTGGGCTCAGAGGAATACTGAGGGCATGCTGGCTCACACACCTCTTGTGATAGGCTGGATTAAATACCGGTGAAAAGGGAATTTAAACTTTGTTTGGTTTTCGTCTCATTACAAGAACCCAAGAAAGCAGCTTTTCTATGACAACAATCTA
>JAPZDZ010000026.1:5106386-5118148 GCA_029783805.1 Acanthurus tennentii | reverse complement strand
TACCCAATGCACAAATACTCAAGCAATATTTAATATCCTGTTAATACATAGGATGTATATAAAAACACACACAAGGCTGTCCAATATATTTTTACAGGTTGGTGGCGGGAAAAGGGTTTCAAGGAGCATATGTTACATTTTTTTAATACAAATTTTCTTTTTGAGTTTAGTATTCGAGTTTCAACCTAATACACTAATTTCACTTCAACCAAAGTAACTTTTGATCAACTTAGAAAAAATGACACCTTAAACTACTTATTAACCGGCATAAAACTGAAGAAGACATGATCTCAGTAGAAACAACATGATTTCTAAGAGACTAAATAAACACTATATTGTTTCAAACACAAATAAGCTGGTCTTACTTGTCAAATACATAAGGAAAATACTGCCCACTATTTTCTTTCAGCCATATTTTTTACTGTTTTTTTCCATTTAGGTCGATCCATTCCAGCTATGTGCTGCCACATACGCGGAGACTCTTTATGTGGTTAGTGTGAAATTCTTCTTCAGGTGTGATAACCAGTATGAGCCCTTGCTGGCAAAGCTTACTCAAAGAATTGCAGTAAAACTACTGATGGTCATGTGTTGCATGCCATCACCGGTGTGCAGGATCGATACAACCAAAACAAAACTAATCAGTCTACTTATGTGTTGTAGAAATGACAATTTGTAGTCAATCAGGCCTATTCAACCAGTGGAATGACAGCTGCATTCATGTAAAATCAATAAAATAGTAAAACAGAATAAAATAAAATCTCATGTAGGCCATCCCTCAGTCAAACTTACAACCATATAGCAGATACAAACTGACATTAAAACGACACAAGTCTTAACTGCAGTTTAGTTTTGCACACACAGTTTATTTCCTCCAATATCTGACAGATTCAGCAGCCACTTTCCAGAAAACCCCAAGTGAGAATTTAGCCCTCTTTGGGGTTAGATGAGGCCAGTTTGGCTGCGTTTACTTTCCAGGAAGTGGAGTGAGCGTTATATAACCTAAATGTTTTTCTTCACCGAGTGTGTTTGTCAGTTTATTCTTGAGGGCATTGCTGCCAAAGGTTGTCTCTAGCACAAAGGCTGATGTTAAATGAAGTGTTCTCACCCAAAATGAGCCATTAGCCATTTCAAAAAGAGACATGCTGCTTTATAATAAATGCGAACATAAAATATTCAAATGACTAAGTAGGATAGTAAAAAGAATAGATATCAAATAATAAAGTTCTGATCAACCATTAGCAGATTAATGCCTTACCCCCAAGACCAGGCCGTAGGCGGTTGTCATATCCATCCAACAGGCTGTCCAGGATCCGTGTGAACAGGGTGATGTTGGTTTTAAAGGCATCAGATGCGGCATCAGCATTCACTGACCTAGTCAAGAGATACACAATTATAAAACAACCAGCTAAGGACACTTCAGCTAACAAAAATCTGATTACATTTCAGTAGTACTTAGACTCATAACTCTGCTTTCCTCTAAGGGTCTTATTTATGGGATGGGGGGGGGGTTGTTATTATCTGGCAGACTTCATACATGCCCACACAGACACTCACACGCACAATGTTTCTCAGCCACATGGATGACCCAGTTCAAGGCAGAACATTTGTGAGCCATCTGATCTCGGAGCCAAAACACAACTGAATATGCAAATGTAATCAGAGCTTGAGATTCATGGTAAATAAATTCAAATAAGGTCCTACACTAAAGCTCGAAATAATCACCGCTGTCAACAGCTCTGTTGTAACAGCCCCAGGTTATGAGCATGTTTTACTTTAAGCAGGGAAATGGAATGTACACACAATATTAATCATTTCTTCACATCTGGGTATTTTCTGTTTGGACTATATTCTTCTAATTACCATGAAAGATAAGTTGGATTAATGTAGCCTACTTACTAGCATTTTAACCTAATAGACTACCAACATACTATTTCTCACATTTAAGCATGTACTCCATCATGGCAAAAGTGCTTTGCCACATTTTTAAATGACACCAATTTTGGAGCAGCCAGGATCTTTTTTAGTTTCTTTTACCATTTTACCAGAAATCATAAATTAATTATTGTACAACCTGTCAAAGATTAAGAAGCCTTGGTTAGAGAAAACAATGACTTAAATTTCTTAATTTATAAACTTCCGTTAAGAAAATTTTAGTGTTTCTTGTTAATATTAGGCTGCTAATGTTGGCTGTCTCATTAGCTAGCTAGCTTCCAAGGCTTGCTAGGTAGGCTACTTAAGGCATTAGCTAAAAATAGGATTACTGCTATGATTTTTTAAAATTGAATCGATTAAGACATTTTACAAGCTATTGTTCTTTCATAACCATTGCTGACACCAATGTGAATTTTGTTCATGTTAATATACTGTATCGATGTTTTGTAGACCTCCAGCCTCCTGGTTGTAAAAATCAGGAATTATTGATAGCTCTAAAAGCTTTCGCTAAATTCATTGGCTGAAAAAATCTAGTGTCAACAAACCAACCAGTTTATTTATTATGGAAAATTTACATAGTTTACCATTCTGTTTGTATTTGGTTTTGTATATTAGCAAAGTTCTATGAATGCTGTGCTGTAACTTAGCTTGAAATATAGTGTTACATGTTTTCCTGTTACCATCACAGAGGAGGATTAATGATAGCTCTGTTATATCCAGGTGTCACAGTAAATTATTAAAGAGTGACAGTGGAGAAAAAGAATTTCATCCTTAATCATTTTTATTTATTCTGTGTTTCCAGCTGTGACATGTGAAAGTACCTGGTGACGAAAAATGCCATCAGGCTATAACACTAGACGACGGAAGGACAATTTGGCTGCCCCAGAAAAGTTCTTTTGATCGGTACATCAGAGGGAACATTGTGAGGCCTTGAGAGGGTTCAGTGTTTTGTTCTTTTGTTTGTTTGTTTGTTTGTTTTTTTAATTGTGTCAATTCTATCATAGGCTGTATTTTTCTTCCATCAACTGTCCTCTAGTGTGAGCACAAATGATCTAAATTATCACTATCCATGTTAAAAGACACCTTCACACTTGATCAGATTTGGTGAGTTGTCCTCTGATAAGCTAGTTTTGTAAAAAAAAATACATACATACATACATACATGCATACATACATACATGCATACATACAAAAAATACATATATAAAATTGCAAAGCAGGTTAGATACATGTTCAGATATATCAATTTAAAGTGGACTGAACAGGCCTGAATTTTTTTTAAGATTGTTTTTATATATATTTAGTTGGGTTTTTTTTTAGCAACAACATGATTCTGATTCATTGATAGTCAAACTGTCAATGAGGCCATTTGGTCACCAAATTGCTTTTCAAGGTTAATATTGACTGCAGCTATAAAAAAAAGGGCTATTAAAACAAGGATTAACTGCTGCTAGAGTAACCTATGTTCATGTTTTTACATAGTTTTCTATCATATGGAACAAGACTATGGATGGTCTGTGAAATTTTATTAAATAACATTAGAAACCAGTATAAAACTGTTTAAGCCTCCGGTTTTTCAGCTGCAATAGGCTACATTTTCAACAGTAACCTTCCTCCAAGCTAGATAATTACCCACATACCCTCCGGGTTATTTTTATGGTCACACTGAGGATACCAGGGGGCGGTAAACCTGCCTCTCCTCATGCGCGTTGTGTGACCAATGATAATGAGTCCAGCATGATAAAAACTTGATAAATAGAGACCTCCAGTCCCCAGAGACACAGTGAGTGATCCTCGGCCTACAGCTTATATCATAGCTTCAAGGCGTTTCCCATTTAAAAGACTCACCTGGTTTTCCACAGAGCTGTGAGCGCCAGCAGGTAGATGAGATGTAAGGAGGCGCTCTCTCTGCTCCACATGGCTGCTTCAACACCTACACACAGCAGGACAGCCGCTGGAATGAATGGAGGCTCAATTTAACCGGCTTGACATGCCAGTGGATTTACATGCGACCTATACAATCGTTAAAGGCCATCCATCACCTACATTTCTGGGGATTCCCATTAAACACGCGATAAAAAAAAAAAAAAAAGACGACGAAGGAGCAGCGGAGACCGAAACGGAGAGCAATTAGTATTCAGTGACACGTCCCACGCCTCCACTCACTGAACATTACTGTTACCCAAAAACTGGATCAAGTCAATACACCGAATTGAAGCTGCATCTATAAATTGAGACTATATATAAAAAAAATCCTCAGTCAAAATGTAGAAAATAACCATTGTTATTAAATAAAATGCAACAGAGAGCTCAAGCTCCTCTCCCACGCTTTCCAGCATCTGCACGGGTAATAAATAATAATAAAATCAACGTCTCTTTGTGTCTGAGGGGTAAAAAAAACCCCGACTCACCTCAAGTGCAGAAAGTACCTGCTGCAGCTGGAATCGTCGAAGATGCAAGAAAGTTAAAGGCAAATCACCGCTCTCTCCTGCTTTGATGAGACTGAAGGAGTGCAAGTCTGTCATGAGAACAAAGATGATAAATCATAGTCCAAGCCAGCAGCAGGAATGCCCCCGAAATGCACTGGCTTTCATAGTGCATCAAATTAGAAAATATAAATATATAAAATAAAATTATAACAAAGACATGGGGAAAAAATAAATTAAAGGTAGAAAATTAAAATCAAGCAGTTGTGGTAACTGATCTTGGCTTCAAATTGCCCTCTTCAGCATCCCCCCTCAGCCGGTAAAAAGCTCGATGTGAATCGTGATAAGCAAGGAGCACATCTCAATCTCCCTCATCTCCACACAAAAACTACAAAGGCTGAGGAGGAGACGCACTGGGTCCTAGAGACGGTTTGATATGGACTGAGGCTCCCTCCTGCAGTCTGCAGCTGAGACCTCGGTAAACTAAGTGAGGATGTTAATGAATGTTGTTTCCACGGCAGTCAATATTCAGAGGAGTATTGATTATGCATAAGAGTCAGGCTCCGTTGCATTGTTGTGATGGAAGAGGCATGTTTGGAAATGGAGTACATAGGTTCAACCATTTTGGTGAGCCAGACAGTCTTAAGCCGTGACACCTGTGTCACTACACTAATACACTAAAACTAAAACATCATTTACTGTCTCAGTGCAATCTGAATATCACTCATTAATGTTAAATGCAAAAGCATTTAACAGCAATTAGCTCATAGGACACTGACACTCCTCCCTGAAATGCTGATTAATGATCTTATTTAGTGGATAAACAGCATCTCGAAGCAAGCAAAGACTGCTGTGCCGCTGTCTGAAAGGTACAGAGGGGCTGATGTTGCTCTCATGGACAACATCGTAAAATCAAAATATCTGTCTAAACACTGGATTCAATGATTATATTTTATAAAAACTGTTTTCTGTGTTGTGTGTGTGAGAGAGAAAGAAAGAGAGAGTGTGTGTGGGAGACAGAGAGAATGAATGGTCCTCTTGACACTTTGCTGTTGTTAGGACTGTGTGTTGTGGTCAAAATTTTCAACCTTTTCAAACGTGAACTGTTTTTGATGTTACAGTGTGTTTACAGCATGAAGGCTTATTTCTCTGCATCACCTCAAACCACAAAATGACATAAAATCAATTAAAATACAAAGCATCATTATGTTTTAAAGTAGTTTTCATTGTATCCCCTTGTGTCTGAACTGTGCCTCCTCTTCTGCTGAGCATCAACTGTAGGAGCTGTTCTTTCAGCACCACAGACTGTGGACAAACTGGTGTGAATGTGAATGTCTTGTTCGATCATTATTGGAAACATGTTGCTCTTTCTAACATGGACGGAGTTTTGTTTGTAATAATACTCTCAGTACTTTTTTGCGCAAAGCACCAGTTTTGAATCTGATATATAATTTTTATCTATTTGTACTTAACCAACATTAACCAAACAATTAGATACAAATAGGTGCAAAAAATAGATAGTTACAGTCTTAATTATGTATATATTTGTTTTTTACGTTAATTCAGTGTCAGATGTTAGTCTGTAATTCATCCTTTTAAATCAACAAGATAAAGAACTCAGTTAAAGAGAAGACATACACCAAAGTCATGCATACAAAGTATGTAATTCGTCATGATTCAGTGATGTTAAAATATCTTTAATCTGTAAATTAAAGTCAAAAAAGGAAGTTAATGGGACTCTTTGACTTGATTATGAGCTAAGAAAATTGAGTACTTGCTTCAGAGCCCTCAGAGTCCCAAGGACTTAAAAAAAACTCACATATTCACTGTAAAATATATATATATATACATATATATATATATATGGGGATAGTTTGTAGGGGGGTTTTTTTGTGAGGATCCTCTTGCTTGAAGTCCTAATAAGCACCATATCAGGGACATAAAAAAATATTTTTTAGGTATGTGCACCTTGAAAAGGATAAAACAGTGTTAAGGTGGCCTGGTGACTAATAATTCAGTACATACCATGATTTAAGGAACAGCAAAGGAAGTGAGTTCACACACACACACACACACACACAGATCAAAGCAGACCACTGAACCTCAGGGGTCAGACCATTATCAAGCAGTCGCTGCCTCCCTTTGCTATACTTCAGACTAGCAGGCTGTCCCATTGATCTCCGCTCTAATCCATAGCAGTGACAGCTTATCGATGACAGGGGTCATCTCAATAAAGGTGACCCTCAGGCCTCGTCATCAAGCCCAACAAAGCAGGCAGGTGAGGAAAAGCAAGGACATCGAGGACAAACAAACACACAACAAAGTCTCCTTTTTTATTCCTTTAAACTGAATTTGCATGTGTGTGCATGTTTGGTGTTTCTCTAAATACCGCTTTTACTTGGGCTGCTAACCTCTGCGTTACATACTCTTACAGCACATTGTTTATTGCAAGATGTTGCATCATACTCAGCCTACTGCCAGACCTGAGCGTTTCCCAGTCAGCACAATGAGGGACAATGCATGCTGATCAGGTCCGTGAAGAGGAAGGTAAGCAGATAATTCCATCATTTTTAACGTAGCTGATTCTACTTAATTAAAAAAAAGTAACACTTTAAAATCACTGTCATATCCAAATTTTTATGTTTTAGGATGAGCAGCTTCATTTATGTTGGAGAATGATGTGTAAGATGAACAGATCTGAAAATCCATTTCCTGTGAACTTGGTAAATGGCATGCTTAACCACAACACCTTGATTTCAAGTCACTTTAATAAAAGTAACATGCTTAATATGAAGAGTGCAATCCAAATATGCAAAGTAAGTCATCAGTTGTATGATTAATAGACACTGACTAACTCCAATCTGTCCTTTCACTGGTATCAAGCTTGTCCAGTAACCCCTTGTTTGTTTTTTGCAGCAACTAGCTTCCACTAGATGGATTACCTGTGACCAGCAGGAAGACCGAGGGAGCAATACAAATGCAGGTTCAGACAGGCAGGAATAGATTGATGTGCTTTGAGTCAATCGAGGAGCACCTCAGTAATGACTTGAATAAAAAAAAAAAAAACATGCAGCAGTAAAGTGTGCTGCTGTGGTCCATTTAAACAAGCTGATTTAACAATTTCCCTTGTTGGAATAAGTATGAAATAAATAGAAATATCAAACAGTCAATGACTTACATTTGCTGTATAAAATAGAATAAAGTAATTTGCTCCAGAATAGAATCAAATAGAACTGAGTAAAATGCTACATGGCTGAGCGGGCTGATATGACTCACATGCATTCACTAACACCCATGCAAACATACACATCTTTCACACATATACATATTCACATGCACACAAATAGCATCCTCTGCTGGAGACACACAATAAGTCCCACCACAACCACTTGGAAACAGAAATGAAAATTGACAGTATCAGTATACAGGGATGTTTCCATCATCCGGTTAGATTTTCTGTTTTACAACCAAAAGCAGTGCTGCCAAAAATGTCTGTTTGCTATATTTGTTATCAAGCCGAGCAGCTTAATGTATCAGTTATGGCACCTTCGATATGATCCTGACACATGAGTATAGCAGCAGGTGGTTGTTGACTCCACTGACATTTTGGCTGAGAAAATACCTAAGTCAGTCATGCAGCACGTTGTTGTCAGTTGCATGTCAGCATGAATTGATTCAACGCTGGAAATGCTAAACTGTTTCTCGGGCCTGTTACCTCGGCAACAAGCCATGCATGGCAGAAGAAAGATGTTGTGAGAGAAAAAAGATGAGGAGCCCATCCAGTCACTCTGACACTCTTAAAGTGATAGGTCGCCCTCAAACGTCCTTTGTCAAATTGCTGGGGCTCTGCACACAGTACACACCATGAGTTACTTGGTCATATAAACCAGCTGACATATAGCTGCTCTCCCTGCAGAACTAACATTAGCCATTATAGCCCCCTCATTTATCATTCCTCATGCTCAAGACTGTACTGTCCCCTGAGGTGCTGGTGCAACTCCTTTTGAGGTGACCTAAATTCATCATATCAAATAAAATATTAATTTTTTTGGAATTTTATTTTGCCATAACAGCTTTCCAAAATGTTAATCTAGTCAATTAATACAAATGGAGAGAAGCAAACTAACACTTGAAGAACTTGCCATGGCAGGAGAGTCCAGGTGGAGCGGCTCAGTTACATTTAAGTGCCCAAATGAGCCAGCATGCACTACAACCATGGATGTATTAAGAGAACTAGACGACATGTTTTACAATGTGGTCCCATTTACTTCAGTTAAATTTGCTCTTAGGTTTTACAGGCTTCACTGAGCTGACTGATGTCCTGTGGGCTCCAAAAACACATGAACAGCGTTAGAAAAACACACATCCTGCTCCCTGAGACTTAAATTTCACCAGGATGAACAGTTCAAATTCTGCTTTACATAGAGCCATCTTAGTTGTTTTTTTTTTTTTTGACAAGTAAATAATTTAGTTTTAGTTTTCATTAGTAATTATTGGGTTTGAAAAACCATTTAAAGACAGTTTAACATTTTTCAATGCCTTTTATAAAGTCATAGATGCCCATCTTTACACTGAATGAGATGTTACTGATTTCATACAGCAATTAAAATATATCCCTTTTTTGACAATCATTAAAAGTAATGGGAAAGGGCAAAATTCACAGTGCTCTTCTGTTGTGCTCTTCTAAATGTTATTAGCAAGAAAGTTTGTTCATAATTGTCAAAAGAGAGAAAAAAATCCTATTTGTGTTTTCTTGGACAGTATGTCCTGTTGAGTTGCAGCAAAGGGACATTAACATTAGGAGGTGTTTTTTCATGAAAAGGCAGGTTTCCAGTGAATTAAATCATTTGGACACCTGAAGACATTTCATATTAGCTTCATAACTTACCCCATTGCCTAAATTAAATAAAAATAAGAAAGGATCCTTGAAAACTATAATGCTTAACTTTCAAGCCTTTGCAAGAGAAGTTCATGCAAGGCTTCTTCAGTTTTTGGCAGGCAAATCTGTCTGTCCGTCTGTGATGCATTTTATGTCACATAACAATGTTTGGCCACAAAATCTGATTTTTTGGGGTGAGTGCGGTGTGTTATAGAGCTAGAGTTTAATATTTAAAGGCGTGAACACACTCCAGTTTGATTGGCAGATGCAATGCAGAAACATCTCTGAGCCCAGAGCACCACAGATGGAGACAAAAGTTCATGCAGAGTTCACGGTATCAGAAGCCAGGTGATCTCACTGGCACGAAATGTCGAGGCTACATCCCTGTCTGCTATTTTCTGCCTCTTGCTGTTTCTTATATAACTCAACAGATGAATCACAGGCACATTTAGCTTATAAAAATTAAAAGGTCACTTTTAGAACCTTACAATCCTATTTATGAAGCAGGAGGTTTCTAATTTCCTTCAGGTTACCAAGGAAACCAAAGTGAGTGCAACTCAACAGTCCTGCATGTTTTGCTCGTCATATTGGATCTGCCATCTTCAGCTCCAGAGCCTCTACAATAATTCCCTTTTTATCAAGACTAAATTTAACCACCGAGTCAGTGTACAAACAGCAGAATTAAACCGTGGGCTCTCACACCTGCTCTCAACAGCACGCCGTCGCGGGCTGATGAACATCTTAGTATCACAGTAAAGAACAGAAACTGTAAAAATGTCTGTGTGTGTGTGGGGAGGGGGTTTGAACCTGTAGGTCAGCAGTTTTATTTGGATTTGTTGTAATAGTACAAAGCTGATTAAGTAAGGATTGTTTGGCTCAAATACCCAAATTTATTAAGTGTACTTTGTTTTATCAAAAGAATGAAAAGTTGAGTGCAAGCAGGTCTTTCAGTGGCTGGAAGTGGTTATGCACATCACATGTTATAGGTTGTAGCACAGTGCACTTTGTTTAATCATTCATCTTGGAGCTTAGTGACTGAAATGAAAACCGACTGAGATGTAGGAATGTAGAGGAAATGGCTTAAAATTGTAGCAGCTGTGACAGAAAACATTTTTAAAGACTCTTCTTCTGTTTTTAAATACTGTGATTCATAAGTTTGCACTGGAAAAACTTGATTTGCTTTAACAGCATTAACAGAACTGTAGCTAACATTAAGGGCACTGAGGTCATGACCTCTGCGTTATTTTGGGAATTTCAGAGATTTACGAGTTTATATCCTACAATTGAAAACTTACGCATGGTGGATATTTTAGAGGCATGTGTCTTTGTATTGAGATCTGTTTGCTTAACTATACTTTGACAACTTTTAGGACAGTTACAAGTAAATCCATAGTGTTGCCTCTTCAATACCTTACTTTTCGGCATATAAAAGTGCTTGTTAATGGTAAATTGGCAAAAATGATCAAACTTTTCAATGATTCTGCTGGAAATATTTGATTTATATCTTTCTAAATAATCATTTAGGATCGCATGAGGACTCAGATTTCCACAGCATCAAATATGACGCTGAGTTGGAATCCTTAAAAAAATTCTGTGTAAGCAGCATGAACACTTCTGCAGCATTAGCAATGAATGACGCTGCTGCTGCTGCTGCTGCTGCTGATGATGATGAGTGGTAGCAGTAGTAGTATGAGTACATATGTGATATGACAAGATATCATTTTTCTGCTGCACTATTTAATCCATCTGCACAGAAGTGTTCTCTGTATTTGCAGTGTTTAACACATAATCATTATGGTCGGTGCACTGCTAAACCACTGAGCACAGTCAATTCCTTGAATGAATGTATTGTTAATTTAACACTAAGTTGAATGTTACTTCCCCTGATGGTGCAGTGATAAAACATTTTACATGAGACTTTATCCTTGTTTTTCTCTCTCTTTGCAGCTTTTCACTTTGCTGTCTGCCAGCTAATTGTTCTCTCTCTCTCCAATGCAATTAAAAAAAATTAGTGTCATGTAAATATAATTTTGTGCTTGTAGCACCCTGTCATCAGGAAATGTTCAAATTAACACACAAGAAAACTGAATGAGATAAAAGCATTTGTCAAAATAATCAAGATTTTTAGTTTTGACCATAAAAAGCAACATTACTGTATGTAGTAAAAGAAAAAAAAATCCTGTAATGCTACACAATTAAAATTTGTCAGTGTGCAATTTTTTAATTATTTAACAGTTGCACCTCATGGAACTCGATAATGACTTCATCAAATCTAATTTACTGCCTTTTTTGGATGGGGGGTAGTATTGGTTTCTTGCAGCTACAGAGAACATTTGCATAACATTCTGAATATTGATAGTGGGTATGTGGATTAGTTAGAAAAGAACACTTTAGTTTGTTTAGTTTATTTGTTTTCTTTCTGAAGTTTGTTGACTGCTCCAGTTTCAACATCGAGCAAATGATAGACTTTGCTTCCTCCTGGTGGATATTGCAGGAGGTGGCTTCTTTGCTTTCTCAGCTATATA
>JAPZDZ010000026.1:5057474-5070773 GCA_029783805.1 Acanthurus tennentii | reverse complement strand
AATAATAATAATAATAATAATAATAATAATAATAATAATAATAATAATAATAATAATAATAATAATAATAATATAATGATAGTGTTTAATATTTCTGATTTCATCACCTTTTAAGCTGCACCAATCAAATTTTATAATAACAGTGGATCAAATGACTTTATGTGAAAGGAGTCACTCTGGCTGACAGAGAATCATCACACCACCACACATTCACACACAGACATAGAAAACTAGTGATATTGCATTTATTACATTGATTTGGGAGTCATTGCAATAGTGGGATACATTCAAGTCTGGTAGTGTAAATGGGATTTTGATCCATTGAAGCCCTAAGTTTCATGCCCTGATTGCTGGGAAGATCTTGCTTCATTTCATCTCTTTATTGAGGCAGGCACTGTAAAAATAGGCACACTGGAAATAGACCCTCACTCTCAGAGGAGCCTCTCAGGAGAGGACCTGGACCAATAGCCAGATTTCCAACACAGAGATATAGGCCAGAACACTACAGACATCTGGACTGTAATGATGTTTTGTGGAATCCCTTCACGTTTTTAGAAGAAGTTCTTGTCAACAGTAGTTTTAAATCCTTGAAATCTGAACATCTGCCAGATTTCTCTCAAATAGAATTTAATATAGAAAAATCTGATGCACAAAAATGGTTTCAAAATATTTTTTCCTCCTGCAGCCAAAACACTGATTCATTTCCTATCCATTTACTCTTTTGTGCCTCATTTACTGTGTGCTATGACGTCCGTGGTGCTAATCATCCACAGTGTGCTCAGGTTTGTTTATTTGTTCTCCTCCATCTCTGTTCTGATGCAGTTATGTTGTTCATGAACAGACATGTTTTCCCCACAGACCATGTTCCTCTCAAGGTGCTAATGAAGACTGATCTCACAATATCTTTTCATTTCTATCTGAAGACTGTGCAACTCCTGGGAATAACTTG
Organism: Acanthurus tennentii; assembly: GCA_029783805.1. Taxonomy (NCBI): domain Eukaryota; kingdom Metazoa; phylum Chordata; class Actinopteri; order Acanthuriformes; family Acanthuridae; genus Acanthurus; species Acanthurus tennentii. The sequence goes on along the minus strand of JAPZDZ010000026.1, from coordinate 5,069,824 downwards.
TGAAAAATGAAACTTGCCACTTTTTTTATTTGATTGCTCTATTGTCAGCGATCTGCTTTATTGTTTTTTGTCTTCTTTATCTGTTGTCTACAATTTAGTGTTGGATTAAAGTTATTAGAGAATTTGAATCATTTATTTATTGTCAAATAGATCCTCATTTCTTCCTTCTTTACAACTCAGTTTTATTTAACATGGAATATGTTTCTGAATTAACTTTTATAATGTTATATTTTTACAGTTCCCTAAAACTATTCAATTTTAGGGAAATAATATCTTTTTTTTAATCGCTTGTGTTCAGTAATGCAGGTTGTAAACATTGACATAATGTTATCATATAAAGTTTGCAAAAGGGCAAATGTTTTACCGAATATTGTCATAGCTAACATAAGCATTCTTAAAACAGGGCCAAATACATGATTTGTGAGGTCACAGTGATCTTTGACCTCTGATCACCGAATTCAGTTCATTCCTGTGTTTAAGTGGATGTTTTTAAGTTCTCTTCAGACATCCCCAAAATACATTCACAAACCCCAAAAAACATATTGCCTGTAACTCCTAACATAGAGAAATCAAAGCTCTCCTAAATTTTATCCACATGGTTACAGATTTAACAACAAAGCATTTCATTTACTGCCAGGTTGGCCATCATGTTTGATTCATCATGTTAGACTCAGAATATTTGGATATTTTGACAAAAAAATAAATAAATAAAATGCCTTGGCAGATGGGTTTGGAATATGATCTTATTTATATAATTTTTATCTCACAATAAGACTCCCTTGATGTCCAATACTTAACTCCATGAGTCCAAAAACATGCTGAATCAGTGACAGTGTGTGAAACATCTGCTATGAGTTGTTATGTCATATTTGCACCGATATTTCTGCCTCTGTTGGATCATGCACAGGGACTGATTATCATGTCAGATGCAATTAAAATCGTCCAGTAACCTCCCACCCACACGAACACACACATATGCACACACACATACACACACACACACACAGGATGAATCTTTCACGATACTGATTCTGCCTCTGAAACCAGTAGGTGTCCCTTGGACATGGCCTTTAACTCTCCTAAATACTGCTTTCATGTTGGGTTTGACAAATAAAATTGCTTTTGACAAACCAAATAAAGGGGTAGTTTTCAGCAGTGGATGGTGTAGCTGTGGTGTCATACTGGCAGATAGAAAGAGAGACAGAGACATAGAGAAAAAACACAGGAAAGTCCCAGAGGAGTAAAACGGCTGCCGAAAGGAATCTAACCCAAATCTCCTTCATTTTCCGTCCCTTGAGTGGCACAGCACTTCAAGGGAAACTGATTTGCATGCAATTGTCTTCTGATTAAACCTGAATCTATTTTACACCTCAGTGATGACATAGTCTTTGTCATAACTCCTGTATTACACTGAGCACTTCCAGCATCGGTCCATATTTCCAGGGATGACAGCCAGCAGCACATCACCTGAACCAAAGATGTTTGTGAATTATACAAAGAAGCACAAGTTCTCTGACATGAAATTTTGGGTTGCTTTGGCTCAAATGGTAGATAAGATGGGTTATTAATTGTGGGGCTGATGGTATGAACCCCTCTGATGTCAATGTGTCCTTGTGTGAGATAATGATCCCCAAATCACTTCCAAAATAAAAGTCCCAGGACCTGCTTTGGACTGTCCTCTAGTGACAACAATTAACTCTGGACACATGAACAATGGAGACAATGGGTGGTTAAATATGAAGGCGGCTATTCACAAAACCACTTTATCAAAGTCAATCACGTTATCTTTAATCCCACTGGAAGAAAAACAAATACCAAAGTGTTGATGAAGGCATTAAGGACTATTATTATCCTCTCATGGTAAATGATTCCAGATTTGGGACGATTACTGGGTGTAAATGAAGTAAATTTGTGGGCCAAGGTGAAAGAGCTCATTATCCTTTGTCATTAGTGGATAAGTCCAGGAGGTGGATCCCATAATTCTCAGCAGTCTCAATGGCAATTAACTTTCCTGGGGTACAATCCATGTTCTCATGTAAATGTTGGAAGTTGAAAGTAGTTTCTACCACAGTAAACTCAAGACGATAATAGAAAGAAACTGATCATCTGACAGAGACAACATCCAAGTGTGTACGGTGCCCCATGAAAAACCACAGGTCACAAAGTGAAACGCCTTTACATGATCCTCAAGACAAGAAGTTTGTTTCTTTTTTACTTGAGCGGTTTCATCTTTTCCCTTCAAGATGTCCTTTTGCTGTCCAATTCTCACCAGAGTATCAAAATACAGACAGCATTTTCTCCCGACAAGACCAGGCGTCTGTCTGCTAACGAGTTTTTAATTATATGAGGATTAATTCTGCTGGGATCAAAGCCGACAGGCATGGACACATCCCCCAAATATTCAGTTTTAGGCCTTCAGACCCACAGACACATCGTTCACACATACCTAAATCTGCAAATGGAAATGTAAAACAAGAATGTGTTAATTCATAAGGGGTTCAAAAGACTAATCAGTTTGGCGTTATCGTCAATGACCATATTTGGATGAGGGGTGGAGCCTGGTTTGCATTTTTACCAATGACAGTGTGACATCCAGCAACAAATTAAGGACCACTGTCCATCAAAGTGATTGTGCCTCTAACTATGCAGAACTTAAAGCTTTGATATTTTTGGCATGACTCAGTTTTATGAAGTAATCACCCTTCATACAGTTTTCATAAAGGGGAGAATTTGCTAAAAGGACAAATAGCACATTTTGTTAACATATTTATTTCTGCTGTAAACTTGTTCATTTGCATGTGGGGCTCTATTGAGACTGACTTGTTTTTGGAGTCAGCCTCAAGCAGGAATTAAAAAATAAGAAAACTCTTTATTCAGCACTTAAACACTTGCTTCATTTTAAAACAGCAGAGTTTTTCTTTTTTACATGGAATTAATAACAAAAATTGAATTGATTCATTCAAATTTGCTGAAATAATGTTTCTGTTTTATTTATCTAAAGTTGCTAAACTGATTCATCCAGCTACCGGGAGGCAAAAGGTCTCCGGAATATTATTCCTTTTGCTTTACCAAACCTTATATTTCTGTGTTCCAACAGGTGTTGAGCAAGTCATTTAAGAGATTTAAAAACTAGGACTACTAAAAAATGGACATTTGTTTAAGTTCTCATTAATAAAAGTAATTAATTACATGACTTTGAACAAGAATTGCCCTTTAGCTCCGTCCTCATCAAACCTCCCCAAAATATTTGACTCTTGTAAATATTTGACTTTTCAGCAAGCTGCTAACTTTGCCTGCCTGTCAACAAACGCTGGGAAGGAAGCACTCAGTTGGTATATCAGGGTTTTACCTGAAACAGCTGTGATTGATGAGATAGCTGAGACTTAAGTAAAAAGTGAATGTGCAGGTATTACAATAAAGAAATTATATTAAATATATTACTTTGATTTGTTTTAACATAAATAACATTCATAAAACGAGAATTAGACAATGGAAGAGACACAACAGCCGCTGCTGGTGAACACAGAGACAGTAGTTAGTTGGAGAAATTCCAGTTCATGGACAGAAACTTTTCATTATGCCAGTATTCATTTTCGATGATAGTATCACCTTCTATAGAGCAACTTAGAATCAGGTTGAACTGATTTTCTATTTGATTTTTTATTGTTAAAATTTTTGACCTTTTTTTTCAGTAAGATTCCTCTCTCCTCTTTTTTTTCCTCAGTTATCTCAACTGTGCAACAAGCAACAAGGTGGCTCGATTTAAAATGCTGAACACTGGCCAGATGAGAGGAACTGTGGATATAGATTTAAATTTTCTCACTCAGGTTTCATGCATTGAGCATGTGTATAAAATATATATGGTTCATAAAAATGTAAATTTAAAATTTGCCCTTTACAAGGACTATTTTTAGAAGTACAAGAAAATTTAAATGTTAATACTCTGAGACCTTTCATAGAACCTCTTTGCATAAAAAGCAAGTATAAACCAGGCTGTTTCTGCTGATAGACAGACATTTGGAGGATTTAAATAATGTCTCAATTTCTGTACTTTATGATGGGCTGAAGATTCACTCATTTCCTAGTAAATAATTATTCTGTGTAAACTGGCATTAGACAGGCTTCTGAGTGTCCTATATTTAGAAAATGTCTTTCCTAATTCCCAATTCACAGTGTAATTATTCATTCAATTAAATAGATTGTCTTTTTAGAACAGGAGAGAATCATCATAATACCAAATATAATGAATTCTGTGTATTCATTAAAGTTTGAGTCTTTGCCAATGACAGCCATTCAGTATTTTTTTAAATATGTGTTGCTGGCATGATTATTATGTAATATTTGATAAAACTACATGCAGGCTATAAGGCCAAAGGTGAAGAGAAAGATTTTTTCATGGATTTAAGAAACCCTTTTCTCACAGATAAAATCCCTTTCCAGCTGGCGAAAAGAAAAGCAGTGAAATAAAGGAAGAGGCCAAGCTGCTGTTATTTGTTGTCAGGACCAAAGTTATTAACAAATCAATTTCTAGTAGTGCACTGGGAAAGCACTGTACTCTAAGTGGATGCTACATGCTATTAGAGTTGCATTGCCAATAAAATCAAAAGAGAGCACTGAAACAGATGTGCCTCTGCTGGCTGTGTGGAGAAATAGCAGATTGTCACAAGCCAAGCAGCTTGGCAGCATTTTTTTTTTTTATTCCACTCTGTCTTATAAATGACACATTAACAGGATGGTGACATTATGATGCTGGTTCATATTTACATCATCACATTATTCTGAGCTCATGACTGAGAGCTCTTCAGTATGAGATTAGACTTGTTTAATATAAAATAATACAACTGAGTTTCAAACTAATTAGTGTCCACTAAAACTCCAGCCATATTCTTCCTCATTACCAACTCAGTCACCAGAGAAAATTCCCTCAGCTGCCGCAAAAACTATCAGTTGCACCAGAAAGATCTGGTTTGGGGTCAATCAAGTCTTGCACCAAACAAATGTACTTGTGTTTGTAGCCTTTGCTCAAACATCCTCAGTAAGAAGGAAAACATGATTTTTCACTTTTAGCTGTCAGATTTTCTTCATCCTAGTGTGACAAAAATCAGCAAATCAAACTTTACTTAGAAGCTGTCCTGAAAAAAATAAATCAGCATTGCAGGACAAAAGAGACTGACCTCTGATGCCATAATCCTGAGAAGAGCTTTTCTATCCAAAGACTATCTGTTAGATCTTTTAGGTTTGTAGAATTTACTTTTTAAGACATTTTTCTAGTTTTTCGAAAGTTCTAGGAATTTTCTAAATTACATTTTAGCGGATTACATGTCATACCCCGGTGTGTCTGGAAAAAGGACTTTTGTCAAGAAAACATTTAATGAATGTTAAGAAATTACTGACAATCCATAACTACTTTAATCTTAACTGTCCCTGATTATTTTCTTCTTACCATTTTTTTTAACCATAACCTGTGGCCTTCCTCAGCAAACAGAACTTGCCCCGGTGTAATCATGTGACCTAAATGGATCACATGATTACAATCAGTTGTGTTTTTCCACCATGAAACATACACTGAAAAATCAGAAACTGTGAGTGAACCTTTTGAATATTTTACCACAGATAGGTGGCTGTGTTCCCAAGATCAAGAATGAGTCTCCTCACTCCAGGGACTAATTAGCAAAATATCAATTATAATTAACATATTTGCATTTGCAGGTCCCAGTAATCCATGACTGTCTTGAATTTATTAAGCTATGAACGAAATATTTAGAAACATCATACATACTTAAAAGTAATGAAATTTTAACAGGGATTCATTATTTAGGGTTGTTTTTCATATCAATATAACTTATTCATTGTATTTGTAAACCTCAGCCCATCATTTGCAAATCATTAATTCTGCAACGTAATGTCAGAATAAATGTTGGCACTGTACATCTCTGTTAACTGCGGGCATGTTGAATCTTTACATTTCTTTACTTTTAGGTTGTTTTTTTTTTATTCTGATGTTGCAGCAGACATGTAAAACAGCCACTTGGTTAAATACTGCCTCAGTTTTGAGCCTTGCAGCTGTCAAATGGACCTGAGACCTCAGTCTGCATCTCACAGCAGCCTGACAGTGTGGAAGCTCCAACTTTGCTCTCTACAAATCGTTCAATGACAGAAGGTCAATGCTAATGTTTTTACCCAGCCACCTAAATTCTCAGCCAGACACATAAAAGAGAATTACCTTTGAAGAACCTGTCTGTCTAACATCTATAATTAACAAACCTAAAATTAATATGTTGCTCAAGAAATACTTTTTTTCTTACTTTTTCCTTTTTCTGGTAATTTATTGATGTGTATATTTCTTTTATTAGTTGTTTGTGTTTACTGAAAGTGGTGGGGTTAATTATGTTAAAAGAAAAGCTGTTGATCTCATTATGCATAGAGGGCTGAATGTTCACCTCTTACATAATGCCAAATATCCACTGTCTTTGGGCTACAAAGCGGAGGAGGCGGAGGCAATCTGCTCAAACAACCCTTGCAATGCTGCAAGAAAACAGCTGCCTTTTACAGCAGCTTCTTACTACAGCAACCAATGCTGTCTACATTGTGTGACGGTGATACTGTGTGCAGCAACTGTCCAGGGAATTACACAAAAGGACTAGCTTCAGAGACTATTTTTTTATTCAAATCTAAGAATAGTCATGCTATGAATTTTGTGAAGATATGGCAAGAATTCATGAAAAGTTGGAAAACTAATCTCTGTCTGCTTCAGGTTTCCTTTCTACCCCTGGCAAGCACCGAGCTGTTTCTGCAAATCTGAATAAAACTCGATTTTTCTTTCCCTACACAGCCTGCCCTTTTCTGCTGCGAGAGCCAACACTCGCCCATGTGTTTGCATTGCTTTAACCTGACAATCTGACACTGGGATTTCCTACAAGCAAGTGTAGTGTGTGGGCTGCTTTGTTGAGCTGAGATGCGCAGGGTCATGTATGGATGCGTGGGAAGGAAAGTACAGTATCAGGTTCTAAGTATATTCACTGCTACACTCAATGAACTAAAAGAAGTGTTGGCAGCCCAGTCAACTTAACTTAGGAAGAAATGATCACTGATATAGATGTACTGTTCACCACAAATACAAATAAGTCTACTTGTCTTTTAGGAAAACATCTGTTTTAGTCTAAAAATCTGGATTTCTCTACTTGAGAGGTTGAACCAACACAGTTAAGAAATGCTGAGTGCTGGCTTGTTAACTAATTGAGTGGTCTGTCTCTGCCATCTAGTGGAGAATGACCATGACTGACCCACGAAAAGATCCCCACCTTATCCTTTGCCAAGAGGTACTGTTTTTGCAGAACCTTCTTTTAATATCGAAGCCTAAATTGTATTTTTAAAAAACTAAATGTTTCTAGTCACCAAATGATAATAAATTTACATGTTTTTTAAAATCTCTACGAAGTAAAAAAAAGACATCAATAATAGATGTTACAGAATAAATAAATAATGACAAAAGTAGTAGTAGTAGTAATAATAATAATAATAATAATAATAATAATAATAATAATAATAATAATAATAATAATAATAATAAAAGTTGCAAACGTTGTTTAGGTTTACAATATAAATAAGCTTCATAGTCCAAGGAGACCGTGAAGGCAACCGTTACTATGACGACAGAACGCAACAAGAGAACCCAACTGGAGAGCGAGTGTTTGTACTGTGCTGATATTATTAATTTAAGCTAACCTAAGTTTTATTTCTTAATTAGCAGCTTCATCAGACGGTACGTTTGACCTAAAGTTAAATAGCGTGAAATGTTGTTAAAAGAAAAAAAACTCCCGAGTTTAATATATCCCGAATATCCCGCAACCCGAGCTGGTTTTACATGCTAACCGTTAAGCTAACTTTAAGCATAAAGACAAGCGTTTTATACTCGTATAACGTTATCTGTTGTAGTTAGATCCACGATTGTTCGCGATAATACATTGATAGTAATACTGAAAAAAACACTGAAAGGAAATATTAAGTAGAAACGGACTAAAGAGCTTTTTATAAACTGCCACCGTTGTCCAAATCCTTACTTTTTCCTCTCCAAAGATAGTGCATGTGCCACGTTTTCTTTCGTCATACACACAACCAATGTTCGGAAATATTTAAGTACACTGTAAGCTAAGATTATAAATGTTTTTAACAAAGAATTCAATACTGGTTTCGTCTATAAGAAGGCCAAAATATAAAGAATTAGAATTTTGCTTAAAACAAAACTTCTACACATAAATAGTCCACCGGCTAGTGGACCTCGTCTATACAACTCTTACGGTTCTTCGGTTCTTACAGTGGTACATATGATGACAATACTAATCTCTATGCATGTTTCTACCTCTACCCAACGTGGGTCTTATCGGCCAATAACTGCAGAGTCTTATAATAAAAAATGCATTTTACAATGAAAGGTTTCCAATTACAAATTTTAGTTTGGATGCAAAATAAAAGGTTGAAGAATTTTGAAGCAAAGAGCAAACTGGAGTTCAAAATTTAGGCACAGTTACATCAGAGGCCATCAGATGGGAACAGCCAGATGCCACTGTCAAAAGATGCTCAGAGTGCAGGCCAGGTCATTAGGAGTTAAACATTTAGAAATGTAGTTTTGGCTAACCTATTTTTTTATGTCTTAAAAAAAATTAAATGTCAATATTTTGGGTTTGTGTGGTTTGTCATCAACAAAAAAGCCTTCATTTGTGTTATTTATGTGACCTGCAGTCATATTGAGCATTGCAGTACCAGATGCCAGTAGGAGTTTCAGAGATGTCATCGTGTCAACCACGTAAATATTTGCTATAATGCCATACTTCACAATGTGTAAATACAGTGAGTGACAGAGGATGGATTTGTTTCATTATTGACAACATGTTTCCACAGGGGAACCAGAGATTTCTTCAGGCAGCATTGTTGTTTCAGAGAATGACAGTGCTGCCAAATCACACAAACCAGGTAGGCAAAGTGAGCAAAGAGACAGATCAATGAAAGTGGAAAATATGAAACTGTTGAAAAACAGTGGACTGTGAAAAATGACTTGCACAGGTTTTTCCAGAAACATTTCTATTTCATTTTGTGTAGACATGAGCAAGAGAAGGAGAGAGACACGACAGAGCCCATTCAAAGTGCCAGACAGTAACAGCATTTTTCTACAGAGCATACATGAAAAAGCAGACAGAAAAGAGGTTGGTGTTTGTATGTATGAGTAGAGATGTTTATGTGCTTTTACAAACACTGCATCTTATGTGTGCAAAGAGGTGACTGCAAAAAAGAACAAAAAATAACTGCAATGTTAAAGTCCTGCTGCTGTTCTTCATGCACAGGAGCTGCGTAAATTCCTGGCTTTGCCAATAGACAAGAAGAAGTCCCACACTGCAAGAATGACTGCAAAGCTGAGGAAAGAGCAGCTGGAACAAGTGGATGAGGAGGACGAGGAGAAAGAAAAGGAGAAGATAAAGAATCTAAAACAAATCAAGAATAAGGCCGTTCTCCCTAAACAAACACCCAGCAGACATGAGCTGAAAATGGCCATGATGAAAAGAGGTGAGTGAGAAGAAAGTAGAAAATGAAATAATTTCATATTTTGTTAAGGTCCTACTTGTAGCTTTCTAAACCATGTGAGAGTTGCATGCCATGGCTAACCTGCTGACCTAAATGTTAATTATTTTCTGTCTTCTGTCCCAAGAAAACATTACAAAGGACAGCAAACATGACTTCATGTCCATGGAGCGGCAGAAAGCAGTGTTGGAGGTAAATGATTTCACGTGTTGCTCAGATCTTAATAAAGGTGGAGCCTTGTCAGTAACCTGGCCAAAGCATGCCTGACTTTGCTCTCTTTTTTGCTCTTACTCTCCGTTCGTCAGTTGACTCTGATGGCAAAGAGGTCAGAGATTTCACAGATGGACAAGGCCATTGCAAAAGAGGAAGGCAGGCTGAAAAAGCTTGAGAAGATCATCGAGAGAGACAACCTCAACTTTGAAGAGCTGCTCAGGGAGAACGAGAAGAGATCTGTAGAGGCCAGAATACTGTAAATAGTGTCTTCATTTTCTTTATTGTGACTGAAAATTCAGCTGTTTGAGCCCGAGGACGTGGGATGTGTCTATGATGGTTGTTTTGTCTCTGTTGTCAGTTTTGAACAGGAGGCCAAATCCAAACAGAAGAAGAATGTGGAGATCAAGAAACTGACTGATGAGATAGAGACCATAAAAAGGTAGCACTCTGATAATGAATGGGTGTGAACATTACCCGTGTTAAAGAGCATAAATGTCAACAGAGGCAAACTATTAAATAATGTTACATACATTTGTTATGTCAAATGGACCAAAATGTTTTCCTTTTTTGTTACCAGTGAACTCACCAAGTTTGAAGAAATCCTTAAGGACTACAAGAGATACAAGAAGCTACTGTTCAAGTTGTCTCCTCCAGAGTGGCAGGAGGCTCAGAGGACCAAGGCTTTGAAAGCTAAAGTCCCGTCTGACAGAGAAGCTCAGGATGAGCAGAACAGAGAGTCTGGGGAGTCAGTTCATAAGAACGGCAAGTGCTTGCTGAAATTAAAACCAAGTGACTCAGCATCAGACAGATCATGAGTTTTAAATTCAAACTCAAATGTGGTCTAGTGAGTGCCTGGTGACAGTGGAGAGTGCAAGCAGTGTAATTTAAATTATAACATATGCACAGGTGTGAAGAGCAAAGTTTCCAGTCCAGGTAGAGTGCTGCCATCCATCAAAGAGTCCAGGATGTCATCAGCACACAGCAGCACACAGTAAGGAAACACCAACACACCCACTCAAAAATCAAGTAATGTCAACATGCTGCTGCTGCAAAAACTTTCACCTGACCCCAACCCTTTCTGCGACCTTTTAGGATCACCGATTCCAGACTGGATAGTGACAGCTCACAATATGAGGTCAGTTTCCACAAACTGAAAAGTGAAACAGTTCTCTGAATTAACATCTCTTTCAATCTTAACAGCTCTTGCCCATCATGTTTGTCACACAGGATGAGCCGGAGCTGTACTTCACTGATCCTCAGCAGCTGCTGGATCTGGTGACAGAGCTGACGGAGCAGAACCTGTCCCTGATTCAAAACTCTACAAGGGTGGAGGAGACACTGGAAGTGCTCCGACAATCATTGGAGACAACCAGGAAGAAGATGTAAGTATTATGGGTCAAGGGTGGAGGCTCTGTGAGAGAGGGGTCCTGATGTAGATTTGTCTTGTTTCAAGATGAGCAGACTCTCCTGAACTCTACAGGTGTCTCACTTCAAATCTAGTCTGTCTCTCTGCTCTTTCTCCTAAGAGTAAAATTTTAATTCACTAGTACTTTAATCTGACATGACAACTTTTTGATCACAGGATTAAAGACAGACCAAACCACTGATTATTATTTAACTTTTGCAGTTGGGGTTGAGAGCTTTTGTTAAATAATTTAGACAAAGAATATTAAAATAAATTGCTTAAGTCCCCTTCTTCCCCCTTTCTTTCTCAACAGGCAGTTCCATTAAATGTGGGGTTTGGGATTTTATACCAATTATTACTCATGTTTTTTAACATCATATCTGCACCTTTTTCCAACATCTATTGAATGTGAATCCTCTCTGTCTGAAGTGAAAAGGATGAAGGGCAGTTAACGCGACAGATAAATGACATGAACCAGAGAATCGACAAAGAGAAGGCAAGAGGCACCAAGCTCAAACAGAGGGTGCAGCTTCATGTCTCACTAAACACAGAAGACCAGGTAAGAGGGCAAAACATGTCTGACTGCATTTTAATCCAAGATGTAGGTGGTAACAACACCAAGAAATCATTTAAGCTGACATCAGTGGCCTTGAGCATTTAATTTTTTCCTTCCCACATCCACCTCTTGCTTGCAGGATGTTATGTTGGACGCTCTGGGGGAGAAGGTGGCAGAGGTCCATCGCTGCTGTGTGGATGACAGGATAACGAACCTCAGCACCTTGGAGAAGCTTGCCAGTATTGAGAACCGTATGTCTTTGCTGCTGCAGGGCCTTGAAAGTATCCCTGAAGAAAACTTAGAGATGATGAGGAAGATCAAGGACAGTGAGAGGAGGAGCAGGTATGTCTCGCTCACTGTTCATCGCTTACTGTCTCTTGACTGCAAGAAAATTTGAATACAGCAACAAATTCATGTCTCTTCTAAAGGCATAAGAATCTCTTTCCAAATGTAAAATATACTTGTTTGAAAAAAATAATGTTGTAGACAACGGGAAGAAAAGTTAAGAGAGCAGACGGAGAGACAGAAGGAAAGGATGAAGAGGTACTTGGAGAGATCCATGGCTGACTCCAAGAAAATTGTAAGTCATTCATCTAGAAATAA
>JAPZDZ010000026.1:5033208-5047314 GCA_029783805.1 Acanthurus tennentii | reverse complement strand
TCAGCAAAATGGAGTGAAGCTGAGGGAAAAGCTAAAAAAAAAACAATCATAAATGGGGTTTAATTATTATTATCATGTGTGATATGATAAATTATAGTAAATAACAGATTCTGATTTGCCATGCCCATTTTCCAAAATGTCTGCCAGTCAAAACATCATAAATTACATTATAAGCTGTCAGTGTTGATCTGGTATGATGTGCCCCCACCAACAAAGCTGCTCTGCTACTAAACTTAGCAAGCTAGCTTACTTGCTTGCATCAGGCCAGCTTGTGCTAACTCACAAAATGGATGCATTTCTGAAAAAAAGGAAAAGACCAGCAGAGACACAGCCCAGCTGACAAAAGCTCACCTGCAAAAAACAACAACAAAGAACTCCTGTTCAAGAGAAACTCAAAAATCCAACATAAAGAATGGATTCACTGCTACACATTGTTTTTCCCTTGCATTAACCATCATATTTCCCATGGGCTTTTAAAAACATTTTGCAATTGGACTCGGTTATGAGCTAATGTTATTTGGGGGCCTTGCATGGAAAAGTATGAGAACCCTTGTTAAAATCACCAATTCAAACAAGTGAGCTGAAATGGATGATTACACTGTTGTTATGAATGATTAAACTGAAAAACAGAAAAACAATTGCAGAACATACAAAAGGGGGAACTTAACAGGAGACAATCTTCACTGAAAACAAAAATACCATAATTTAGCTGCTTCAATAAAAGAAACCACAATGCTGATTTCTGATTGGTTGCTGACATTTAGTGTTTGGCATGTTTTCATAAGACAAATCATTTTATATAATGACTTTAATATCAAAACATTCAATAATCATGATCTAATTGCGATTCACAGTTCATTTTTACAGAAATATTTTTTTGACTCTGAATAAAAAAAGGAAAAGTCACCAGAACATGCAAACAACTGATTTACTGCTGCTGTATCCATTATTCTGATTCTAGTGCATTAAACTTTTTATCCATTAGGTACGGTCAAGCACGAGTTGAGACATTAGATTTTTAAATCTGTTTGAATCTAAAATAGTTTACTGATTGCACTCGAATGTCTGGATTTTTAATGATGACATTCACTGAAATGATAGATCAGTTTTTGGTTCACATAAGTCTGACAGTGGCGCACTACTGTAGAGGTGTGTGTAAATGGGACATGGGTTGATTCGCACTGTGTGTAATTTAAAACTTGTATTGTTTTGAGCACATTTGAATCTTATGTTTTGCTGTGATTACACGATCTCTCGATAATCATTGTAACATTATGTAAATAAAAATTAATGTAAATTAACATTCCTTGTCACACTGAGCCTATGAAAAAAAGTTATAAAATGGAGAAAAATTTATTGAACATCTCAACCCCTCACTGTAAGGACCAAGTTGACAAGTGGTATCACATTCAGTTGGGATCCATTTCAAAGTATCTTTATTTGAAAAAAAAAACATCATTGTGAGCTGTCACTGGAAGTAAAATGGTTCTTTTTTAATGTGATATTTTAAGCTGACAGAGTGAGTTTTTCAGGGGATAATGCATAAAGAACAAGACTCAAGGGGGACAAAACAACATGATGCCTGCAGGCAGCACTGAAGTTCTGTTTACATCACAATATGAAAATTTACAAATCTTTGGTGCAATTTTAAAAAGAAGATCTGATGGATATTTGGAGACCCTATAAAGGTGAAATATACCTTTTATCTAGAGGACCTACACAGACCAGACATGGGAAAATTTCTTATTCTTACACTGCGCTGAGTGTGTGTCTTTGTGATTTGCCACAGGTAACTGTGTTTCAGGGCTTTGAATCCTTGCCTTTTGAATCCTTTTAAATTCTACTTAAAACTAATGTTGTTAATAATAGTGTAAGTTCATCTACCAAAGCCTGTTTACACTGTAAAGCTAATCATTTTATAAAAGTTTGTATCTGATTAGTTTCTGATTCATGTTTGCTCATTTAAATAAAATCCAAAATCATTTGACAAACAAATAATAAACCTTCTCTACAGTATATATGTTGAATGTAATTACCTTATAGGTGTGCTGCACATATTTTTAATGAATTTTGGGGGGAAATGTGCGCTACTAGTTAAATGGATGCATTTCAAAAGCTTTTTGCTGTAAACCACCAGCATGCACATTAAAATGACCTTTTTTTCATAAGGCTTTTACAGTCCTCATGAAGCACTCTGCCAGTCATCCACAATCCTCCTCTGTCTGACTCTGTTTGAAAGCTTTGCCTCATCATGTGGCATCAGCATGTAGGCTGTTCATAACCCATCCTATCTCACAAAAGTAAAAAAAACCCTTTGCTTCTCTGCTCATGTAAGAGCTCATGTAAGTGTTTCTCATCAGCTGCTCTGTGACTGATGAAGCTCTGCTGTGAAAAAATCCTCAGTGGACAGGAAGTGAGGCCTTAAATATTTCTTGTTGAAGTAACAAGAAGCTCTGTATAGGCTGTCCAGGCTGTGATTGTAATACAACAACATTTAAACTTCTTTTTTTTTTAGTTAATTTTAGTTTCCTATCACTCACTAATTCTGGGCAGATCAAATCTACTTGATAAGTGATTATTTACCTGTTTTATCATCTGCCGATTAAAAAACTATGTAAACACCACACCAATGACGGCTGGACATCCTCATATCTACCAAATCTTCAAAAAAAAATCAATCTTATCATATTGTTCATTAACAAACAGCTTATAAGGGTTTCAGATTTTGTAATAATACTGACTGTAATCATGCAACAAACAGAGAGATGTTTTAACTTGTTAGATTACTCTGTATGTTTAAAACACTGTTTAAAGACACAGAAAGTCACCCCTGTAATGAGGTTAAAATGACCAGTAAAAGCAACAGTGTGCTGTAGTTTATTACTTTGCATTTTTAATTGGGTGTTTTTTCTTTTACAAACAGGCTACAAACCTTTTCTTCAAGATAAGAAAAAAAAGTTGTCCACTAAAATCACTCATCTGTTTCCCCTGGTGGTTGCTGGAATGGGAGTTTGTCGCAAAACTTGCAACACAAAACACAAAATTGTGCACATGTACCATGATAATAAACTGTGTATATTTTGGGGAGGGGTGATTACTTTTTGCTTTTGAAGTTTGCACCTAAAGAAACTGAACAGCTCTACAGGAAGATGCGTGTTTGATTTGCAACTCTGACTTTTTCTGTAAATAAAAGTTGTCTTTGCAAATTTGCATTGTCATGGCATATTTCAAGGGAAAGTATTGTGGAAATGGTCATTTTTGTACATAATCAAGTAAAATATCTATTTACCTGATCCTGAGGTTTGAGTTTTTACATAACCCTTTTTGCATTTGGAGACAAGATGAGTCTAGTTTCCAGTATTGGCTCACTGTCACTACATCACTGTTCTATGTGAATATTTAATTAAATTGTAAGCTGCATTGCGGCAACATTGTGGCACCAAGGTTGTCACAACCTTTTCTGTTATTAAAAAAAAGGCATATCATCTGTTCTGCTACTGGTTTTATTTTAGCTTAATATTTCTATCTACTGTCAGAAGCTATTCTAATGTGTAATAGTGATGGTGACAGAAAAATATCCTGGAGATTTGCAAGAAAATGGAGCACATCTTTGTTGCTTGAGAAGCCAGGCAAAGATGTAAGCATGCCTCGATCAAACACTGGTATGAGTGTGATTAAAGAGTTGATAAATATCTAGTACTTGTGGCTAACTAATGAAAGATTCCTCTTTTGAAACAATATTTTGGTGAGTATTCACAACAAGGATAGAATGTTTCCTTTAGCATGAAGTGATGCTAGTTTTGCTTGATTGCCATGAATCCGCCACCAAATAAACTGGTTCCTAAGTAATCCTACATCATTTTTGCTGTAATCTAAAATGTAAATATGCCACATAGCCTGACAACCTCAGTCTGTGTCTTCCAAGTTGACCTAATAAAGGTCACATATGCTCAGTGTTTGCAATTATGAGCATCTCCCTAAACTGAAAAGCACTGGTCCTTTCAGTCAAACCTCATCCTTACAAGCTGTACACAGGAAAAGTATATCAGTTTGTGCAGCCAACTTCTTTTCTGTAAAATAGTGTTCATCTACTTTTTTACAATAACGAATGGTATTATCTTAATGATAGAAAAATCAGTATGGAAGGCTCCTACACAGGTTTGACAGGTAAAGTTTAAGAGAGGTCTATGTTTACATAAAGTTATGAACATAGACCTCTTTGAACTTCAGATTTTTAAAAGTTTGTAAATTTTATTAACAGGCATTTGAGTGTTGCAGCAAGCATGAACACATGTATGTAAGATTTAAAGTCACCTTGCATCTCATGTATTATATTGCTTGTAGAGAATAATTTAAATGTGTAGGTCATTTGCTTGTGAAAATATTGTGAATTTAACTTTGACCTAAGTGTTTCCGTTTCACTGTTATGTGTCCTTCAAGGTTGTAAACACATTAGCTGACTAAAGCTTTCGTTAACTTCCTTGAGGATGGCTTTGCAATGTGGTAAAAAGAGGTCTGGTTTGGCCATTTGTACTACACATCTGTCTGTATTACATGCATTAGATCACGTGAGGATTAATTATGTTAAAATTAACTGTACCAGAAAATTGGGATTTTGTAACACTTTACCAGTACAAGAGTGGGTGTAGGGCACCCACTAGTGGTTGAACGTGAGCACTGCATCTCATTTGAAATCTGAGGACTGAATGAAGAATCTGCACTCCTAACAGTATTCCTACAGACAACAGCTGTTCGCAAACGGAAGTGGTTTTGAGTTAGTAATTATTCGTTTGCTTAACTATCGTTAAACGAATTAACAACGCGGAGTCTGCAATGAACAAATGACTATAAAGGACAACAATACAGACCGCAGCGCTCCAGACTGAGTGGAGCCAGCAACTTGTGAGACGTTCCAGAGCCGCATCACGACCACCGTAAGAATTTCAACTTCATACACTGAAGCTTCAAAAACTTATTAAAATGAACACTTATGTGTAATGTGTTACGGATTCAGTCACTAGTGTTATTTTTTGACGCTTTTGATCGTGATAACCTTGTTATAATTCTCAAAGCTGAAAAAACGTTAACTCACTAGCAACATTTTCTTAACTGTGTCCAAGGCGACGAATGTATGTCTTGAAAGTTAGCCATTGAATGTGGTACACTTAGAGTAGAATATCAAACAGCTGTCAAAGCTTATTTTATGGCAGCATATTAAAGCAAAACATATCGAAGTTCTCCTTCTCTGCAAAACCGACGTATGCACTAGTTTGTCAGGAGGGAAGCGGAGGGATACGCATTCCGCCTCTCCAGTCTACTTGTGTTCAGTATCTGGAGGACATGGCACAGGGAGACGGAGGGAAGAAGCGGTGGAAAACGGGCTATTTTTTGTTTAACTAGGAAGTTACCATCAAACGTTAAAGGAAAATCTGTAACTTTGGCTTTCGTGCAATGTTGCAAGGTATGTGACTTTACCGTTTGTCATTTTAAAAGAGTGGAATAAACTCTAGTGAGCTAGCTACATCAGTATGGTACGCTGGGCAGAGGCTCGACACTTTCCCTCTGAGAGCTGGGCTAACAGTTAGCATAGCTTAGCCTCAGTTGTGAGAAGTTCAAAAAGTTTCTGGAATGGAGGAAGAGGAGGAACGGTGAAGTAACTTTGGCTAACCGTTCAGAGGTAGTTAACGATGGTTGGCTAACGATAGTTGTTTTTAGGGGGAAACATTGTCCCGAAATGTTTGACTTTTAAAATAAATAGAAGCGATTGTTATGATGTGTTCGACAACATTTTTCGGTTGAACAAGTTGAGTTCTGTTAACGTACGTTAACTTAAGCTAAGCTAGTTAGCAAATTCTCGAGGTTACTTACATTAGCCTGCTCCATACCAAGGTTAGCTTTTTCTAGTGAAACAGTGTGTTTTGTTATAACTGTGCGAATTTTTGTTTTACAAATGAACTGAAGACGCAATGATAGCTTATTTTACTTTTATTTCAGGATTTGTGTGTCTTGACGTTACTTAGATGCTTCTTTCTGAATCCCTTTTCTCTGGGTGGTGGTGGTGGTGGTGGGGATCGGATCGGGGGGGCGCTTAGTGCTGCTTCTCACCGAATCGTTCTTCCATATTGTCTGTTCCATGTACTTCATGCTTGTCAAGCGTTTCGGACAGAAACGGACAAGAATAATACTTGAACTTTGCAAAGTAACGGGGTTTGTATGTATTGTTGGAGAGAGTATAACGGCATTTTCTTTGTTAAACTCAGTAGAGATATACTGCGATAATCAACTGCATAGGCCAATACAACAGCGATTTCAGCTGAATTGCTGTTGTTGTTTACCACATTTAAATTTGTGCCCTTTTTACATTTTTATTTAGTGGTGTATTGTGTAAGTTGAGTGTATCGATCAAGGTATAGACCTAAGTTTTGTCCCTTGGTCTCCTGAACAGTCTCCCTGGCATGTTATCTCTTTAGCTGCAAATGTCCCTTGCCATGGACTGTTAAAATGTCAGAATAATGGGTGTGGATATTTCATTGATTTAACTTATGTCTTTGTGATCTACAATGTATTATGTTGGATAATTATTGGGACTGCATTTTCTATACTCAGAATACTTCTTTCAAATTTAGCTCACTTCTATGCGCAGGAATTCTGAGGAGGAACCACTGATGGTTTTTCTGCGTCAGAGGATAAACAATCTTTAATCACAGTTAAGATTGAATGTGATCAGTATCTAAAAAGGCTTCAGTTCAGTTCAAGCCCTCTCAAAATTTCACTGTTTAAAATGATGTTTAGTCAAGATTGATTTGACTGCCAGCCTTTAGATAGTTAAAATACAAAGAGCTATTATTGAGATCTCTTATCAGTTTGGAGAGATAATCAGCTGTATTTTAAGGGTTAGTTGTTTATTTGAAGGGTTAGTTCAGATGCAAATCAGCTTTTGCAGTTGTCCATTCAGGCACATTATACCTAAGGTATGCTCACCCAACAATAGTTTCTGCTTGTTCCAGGAAGATTGGACATGTCCTTATGTTGAAATCTGTCACTCATTATTGCTCACCCTCCGTAGTGAAACAATGAATCACTGCTGATCTAGTCTAAAAGAGGCCTAGCTGCATCAGATGTGACTGATCGGGTTATGTAGAAACAGCTGCTGGTGCTAGTCTGGTGAATGAAAAACTAAGAATATTTACAGGCCAAAATTATTTTTTGTGTGTGTGTATGTGCCAGCCTGTATCTCCGACTATAGAGGGTTTCCCTCCACTTTCATGTAAATGTAGAACAATAAGCAGTGGAAGTGGCAGTTGGACAGCTGTGTGCACTCTAAGGGAGGGATCGAGGCAAAGATGGGATGAGGAGGAAGCAGCTCTTTGTGGTCACATCCTTTTGACTAAGGCCGGTTTCACAAGCCCCCAGGCAGCTGCTATAGGCTACATGTATTTGACTGTCTGCTTAGGTGGGCTGCATAATATGAACAAAAATGTTACTTGGCACAGCATGGTTTGTTTCATTAATGTATTTGTTCATCAGGAAGACAGCTTAAATCATGTTTTCTCACACACGTTAGTATATGGAAACCATGGTTGATGGGTGCATTAGAGACATTCTGATCCTACATTAATTTTTAAGGTGATGATTCAGTAATGCATCTTACCTGACTTGTGTTTGTGCAATGCAGATAGAGCAGAAAGTTTTAACCATATTTTATATCAAACCAGTAATAACAAAGTCTTAAATGAGAGGAGCAGAGTTTCTAAAATATTTTTTTCATTTATTTTTTTCTAACTAATTCAACTTTGAATTTTATCAGAATTAGTCATTTTATTTTCCTGTATGGTGGTAGATGCTAGACCTAGACCTTAGTTTTTTTTATGCAACAGGTTTTATTTTGCTGGATGAGTGCTTCTGTCTTTGTAGATGCTATCTGGTAGAACTTAGCAGCTGAAATATTAGTGTTAATGAGTGCCTGCAAGTTCTGCATTCAGCACCTATGAGATAACTTCTTCCAAATTTTGGCAAGAGGTAGTTCTATGATGATAATGTGTCAGTTCAAGAAGGTGACCAAGGGCCTTTCAATCATCTTGTTGACTGAGACTTTGTTTTAGTGTTTGACACTTGATGAGATACAGACTTTATTTATAACTTGTTTATTTTTTTAATTTTAAAATATGTTTTTATTGTGATATTAATCAACAGATGCAAAGAACACTTGCTTGTTTATCTGCGCATGCAATACTAAACAAATGAGTGTCTATCTGATCTTAACATGTATCTGCTATCTTTTCTGTCTTGCAGAAGGCTGGTGGAGCAGAACACCGACTGATCATTTGTTGGACAGGTCAATCTGGAGAGGAGCTAGTTGTTGTTGAAAATTAGTCACATCCTCATTTTTTAAGCCTGTCGGCTTGCACTGTGGAGCCCCGCTGCAGCTTGTCAGTCCGACAGAGGTCCTGATCTCAGCTCCTGCAGCCTGCACCCCCCCCCCCTCCCTCCATCAGTGGTAGTGACCCAAGTCCGGACAGCTTGCTGCAGGGCCCTTCCTGAGCAGCAGCAGCTGCGTCCTGCTTGCTGACTCCCCTCCCTCCCCTGCTTCCTGTCCTTGGTCAGACAAGGCTAAAGCCTCCTCTCCCCTACCCCACCCATCATCCCTGCTGGCCTCTCATTTGCTTAACACACACTCACATTTACGCACTGAAGTGGTTTCTCTTGTTGACCACTCGTTCATACACTGTCTTAGGTTACTAACGCTAGTTCGAGATCATCAGCAGGGTGCTTGTAGATCCTCTTAGTCCTGCTTTAGTGACCTGCGGACACCACCAGAAGTCCCTCCTTTTAACTCTACTACTGCTCTCAGCATGACCTCCATGTCCAGTCTCTTTTCCTTCACAAGCCCAGCAGTCAAACGCTTGCTTGGCTGGAAGCAAGGAGATGAAGAGGAGAAATGGGCTGAAAAAGCAGTGGATGCGCTGGTTAAAAAACTGAAAAAGAAAAAAGGTGCCATGGAGGACCTGGAGAAAGCTCTGAGCTGTCCTGGGCAGCCCAGCAAGTGTGTTACCATTCCAAGATCACTGGATGGCCGGCTACAGGTTTCCCACAGGAAGGGTCTGCCTCATGTAATCTACTGCAGAGTGTGGCGCTGGCCAGACCTCCAGTCACACCACGAGCTCAAGCCCTTGGAGGTGTGCGAGTACCCGTTTGGCTCCAAACAGAAGGAGGTCTGCATCAACCCATATCACTATAAGCGTGTGGAGAGTCCTGGTAGGTACCTTAAGAGGGTTATCAAAGAGATTCTAGACTTAAAGGTTGTTTTAAACTGGGAGTTCAACATTTGACACATACTCTCGAATAACTATATACATTATAGAATTATTGACTATATTTAAATTAGCATCTAAAAAAATTAAATTTCTCTAAAAATTGGCTCCCCAAGACTTTTTAAAAATGAAAATTAAAAAAGATTCTGTGGGGCACAGAATGATAATATAAAAGTCTTTAATATAGACAACTAAAAAAAATGCATTGTTTTGAACAGCAGC
Source organism: Acanthurus tennentii (assembly GCA_029783805.1). NCBI lineage: Eukaryota > Metazoa > Chordata > Actinopteri > Acanthuriformes > Acanthuridae > Acanthurus > Acanthurus tennentii. The sequence goes on along the minus strand of JAPZDZ010000026.1, from coordinate 5,037,781 downwards.
AAATATTAGACAATTTAAAACAGTGTAGAGCTGTGTACATCCCTTAGCAAGAGCTCTGTGTAAACCATGGAGCTGGTAAACAAATCCACAAAGGTCAGGAGGCTGTCATCACACGGGCTTGTTCCGCCCACCCCCTCCATTTCACAGAAAATCAATATCACTAGCTCTTTTTGAGTCTTATTAGATTATATGCTCCAGGCACTCCAGATGGGGTGTGGCATCAGAGAGTGGCTTACTAAGTGCATAAACCACTCAGACTAAAGTCCCAGCACTTTCTCATCACTATCCACCCCCCTCTCTCTTTCTTACCTCTCTTACCTCCCTCCCTCCAGCTGTCATTCGCGCACCACATCACATAATACTCATAGGTGACCATAAAGGGTGGTGCCTTTCTGACACTAGGCAGATTTGGGTTTGCTAGCTTTCTGTTGACCAGTTCAAGGACATGGGTCACATGTTGATCAAGAGAAGCTGCACATCATTTCATTTCAAATGAAGTCTCACTGGGTAGTTTGGAGGAACAGCCTTGGAGTCATGACGCTTATGTTCAGTTGGGAGATGAAAATCAAGGCTGGGGAAACATAATCTACCTTGGACAAAGCTGAAAATCAAAATAAAAACGGATGGCCTCCTTAGTTTTATCTTTGCCAAGGTTTTAAGTGGCATTTGAGGAATGCAGAACTGTTGGTAGTAAGAAGATATTGTAATTTATGTTCAGCTGTTTCAAGACATAGGTTGGAATTGTATTTAAAAAAAAAAATAACACAAACCTGCTGTTAAAAAATACTGGGTGCACAAAAAATGTTTTAAAATTGGATGAAAGTACAACTTTATAATTGTTTTTTTATTTATTTATTTTAAAATAAATGTGCTTCTGTTACTACTAACATCATGTCAGAAGGCTACAACAATAATTCAAAAAAACGTAATGGCCCTACAGTGTTTTGTTCATATATTTGTGCTAAAACAATTAATCAGTTAGTATACAAGTATAGCACTAACTGGCAACAAGTTAAAAAATTTGTTTTAAAATTTTAGTCTAGCAAACAAAAATAAGTTTGGTTTCAGCCTCTCCAATGTAACAATATAATCTTTTTTTTAGTTGTATTTTGTTTTTTATTTTTTCTACTGCTGGTTGAATGAAACAGGGCATCTGGAGACATTGAAATTTAGGAAACTGGAAGACTGTTGCAGTGCTTTCCGGGTTTTTATAGGTCAAAAAATGATAGAAGCAGACCTGGTGTTACACTGTGTGCACCACGGCTACTTTTCTAATAGCATACCCATCAAGGGCACGTCTTTGCAGCTTTGCTTGCATTCCTTGTTGATAATGGAAAGAAAAAGTTATTACCAAAGGAAGAGCATTTATGCACAATGAAAGTCATGCTCCAAACTGTGTGTGTGCGTGCATGCGTGTGTTAGGTGGGGGTGGGGGCTCCTTAGTTTTCTAAATGATAACACAAAATACCTTTCTTTAACTATGTGCCTTAGTAATAGTCAACTCATTTCCTATTATGCTTTCTTTGTTTTATATCACCAGTTCTCCCTCCTGTCCTGGTACCACGGCACAGCGAGTTTAACCCACAGCACAGCTTGCTGGTACAGTTCCGCAATCTCACCCACAACGAGCCGCACATGCCCCTAAACGCCACCTTCCCAGAGTCCTTTCAGCAGCCACACAGTGGGGGCGGCAGCAGCAGCGGTGGAGGAGGTGGGGGCAGTTCTTTTCCAATATCTCCCAACTCTCCGTATCCTCCTTCTCCAGCCAGCAGTGGTACTTATCCCAACTCTCCTGCCAGCTCGGGGCCCTCCAGTCCATTCCAGCTCCCAGGTATGCCAAATATACTCTTTTACCTGACCCTTGGAATCATGCCAGTCTATTGTGTTTTTGTGGATTGTTGCTGTCTTGTTGCCAACAACATGCTAAATGTTAATAAACACTAGTTTTGTGCTTGTTTGTTTTTTTCTAAATTATGTAATGAAAGGAAAAAAGTGTTCATTAGTTGTTGTTTTCTTTTTAAATCTTACATCCATCCATTTTCCATACCCCTTAATCCTCTGTAGGGTCGGGGGGTTAAATCTTACAATATGATAAAAATATATGATAAGAGATGTTAGTCAGAGATTAAGATAAATCTCTTTTAATGTTTGTATCATAAACAAAACTCCCAGTTTATGAACATTTTGGCAACACATTGCACTGACCCGGTGAATACTTACCTGAAAGTACCCTAGTAGTACCCTCTTAACACCTATTTATAGTTTAAATGCATACATGATGAATGTCATCAACATGCAATAAAATTGTTCTTTATACAGTATTCTAACCAGGTCAAGTTATTATATCCATCTAAATCAAGCTACAGTCCTAAATGAGAACAAAGGAAATGCCAGCTAAGCAGTGTCCACCAGAGCCAGGGCTGCTGGCTGATGTCAAGGCACCAACTCAGTGGACCAGGCAGCCTTTCTGTCTCATTGTTACTGACCAGAAACAGAACAGATACATCCAAGATGAATAAATATCACTTAACTGAGACATTCTTTGCTGTCCTGTTCAAAAACCTTGGTATATTAGAGAAATTCTTGTGATTATTTTGATTATACTTTTGTGTGTGAGTGTGTGAGTGAGTAAGTGAGAGAGAGAGAGAGAGAGAGAGTGTGTGTGTTTGTGGGTGTGAGTGTGAGAGTCAGTGTGTGTGGATGTTGCTGCTTCTGTGTGTCTGGTGACTAGAGCTCTATTCTGCTTCAGTCCAGATCTGCTGACACATCCGGTGGCTGCAGGCAGTCAGGCAGAAAAAGTTTTTAATGGCATTTAAGGATTTGAGCTTATTTGTGCTGAAAGCCCTGCTTGTCATTGTCTGCACTCACAAGCATCATTATTGTGGATATGTCCATACTGCAATCTGAGTGGAGGGTTTTTTTTGCATTGTTTTTTCCTGTGTGCCACAATATGGGTTTAGAAAGCTCATATTGCATCTCTGTCGGGAATGGGTTAGCATGTGGCTTGGGATATGTGAAATGTGACACCATTTCCGGGATACAGATCTTGTGATGATTTTGTGTGTGTGTGTGTGGTTGTGAGTTTGCCAGCTGCAGCAACTGGTCTCATAGTCACTAAAATGCTCTCTTAATGTCTCAGCTGACACCCCACCCCCAGCCTACATGCCTCCTGATGAGCAGCTGGGCCAGGAGAGCCAATCCATGGAAACAAGCAGCAGCTTGGTGCCACCAAACATGGCCAGAGGAGGTGAGGAGATGCTGCACATCGGTTTTCTGTATACTCTATTGAAGCATAGTTGCATTTAAAATTCTTCCTCCCTCTGTTTCAACACATTTGTTCATGCAGCTGGTTGTTATGAACTACCATTATTAGTGAATGGCAGAAACAGTCAAACCAGAACCATCTTTTTTGTTGAACTATGTTTGCATGAAATCATTTAGTCATTTATGATTGAAATCAATGAGGGAGTCACAATTAATAGTATCTGAGGAGGGACAATTCTGATGGTAAAGTACAGTGTATGTGCAGTGTTCGTGATTCAACTAAATAACCATAACTTGAGGGGGAAAAAGTAGTGTACGTGTTTGTACATATGCAATCTGTTCTAAGAATTATGTTATCTTTGAGTACATTTAGTAGTCTTTGCACTCTTTTTGTCAAAATAAGAGTGCAGTTAGGCAGTTACTTTGCTCTCTGTGGCTCTTGTTGACTACATTAATTCACTTAAACTCTGTTAATGAGTCAGTAATAAATTATTCACAACTAATAATAACCATAGTCACACACTGTCAAAAAGAATTCTCAGCAAAAACATGAAAGAGAAAAGGGTTAACTTAATCAGTCTCCTATGCCTCCAGAATATTTTTGTGTTTTAAAAGATGTCACTGGCTCAGTTTATGACTCACTTGTTTGATCCAACCTGTTGTGCAATTGTTCAGATGTGCAGCCAGTGGAGTATGAGGAGCCGAGCCACTGGTGCTCTATTGTCTACTATGAACTCAACAATCGTGTAGGTGAGGCATACCATGCCTCATCAACCAGCGTGCTGGTGGATGGCTTTACTGACCCTTCAAACAACAAGAACCGCTTCTGCCTCGGACTGCTGTCCAACGTCAACCGCAACTCGACAATTGAGAACACTCGCAGACACATTGGCAAAGGTATGGCTGTCACACTCAGCAGAAGAGGCGAGTTGATGGGGTAAAGATGTTGTTTAAATGTCCTGACCCACAGTTATTTCTGTTTTACAGGAGTGCACCTGTACTATGTGGGAGGGGAGGTGTATGCAGAGTGCCTCAGTGACACCAGCATTTTTGTCCAGAGCCGTAACTGTAATTACCACCACGGCTTCCACCCAACAACTGTCTGCAAGATTCCCAGTGGATGTAGCCTCAAAATCTTCAACAACCAGGAGTTTGCTCAGCTTCTGGCCCAGTCAGTCAATCATGGCTTTGAGGCCGTCTATGAGCTCACTAAGATGTGTACCATTAGGATGAGCTTTGTCAAGGTAAGGTCTTTTAAAGTTAATAGATTTTTGGGGAGGACTCAAAGCAGACACAGTTAAAAATCCCT
>JAPZDZ010000026.1:4994781-5005729 GCA_029783805.1 Acanthurus tennentii | reverse complement strand
CAGCAAAAATATTAGGCTGGTGGAAATGTCAATGGTAGTATCTGCTCCTAAACCAAAGTACTGGATACATTTAAAGACCCCAGCAAGACGTGTTAAATAAAAACACTGATTAGAATAATAGTTTGTGTCTGCAGTGTGTTTTTTTTTTTCAATAACCTTGTAATAAAGTCTTAAAATGACATCAACTTCTACCCTATCAAAAATATAAGAGCAATGAATATGCAAATTTTCCAATTCTAAAGTTAAACTATCAGACAGAAGATGTCTGGTTCACTGAGAATTAACATGAGCACAGAGAAACTTTCAAAACTTAATGAGACAGCTAGTCAGGTAAAAAAAAGTGTTTATCTGTTTTCAAAAACCTAACAAAGCTCAAGTACAAGATGTGTAAAGAGGATAAAGTATAAAGATTTGCGAATGCTTCACGTTTATGTGCCTTTATTTTCACATCTAAGAATTTCAATTTTATCACCAAGCTGACAAAAGATTAACAAATAAGTAAAAAAACAAAACAGAAATCAACTAAAACCTACATTAAATTTAAAAGTATTCTGTTCTGTGTGCAAGAAATTCTTTGTGGTGAACTTTATCTCACACCAACTTAATAGTATCTCAGTGACATTTACACATTTATCATTCCTTGACTTAAGAGTCCTTGCTGGATGCCCAACAGCAATTCTGCAAAATGCTTTACTCCCGTTTGCTCTTGGCTTTTCCATCCATTTAGCTGATCCTACTGCATGTGGAACAGATGAAGAAGAGACAACACAAGGTGACTGACGATGTTTCGCATTCGAGGAGCCAAACAGAAACAGCTAGGATAGGAGTAGTGGCTTTTTAACGATCGTCGATGACCGCCATCCAAGTCCTTTCCTATCCATGTGCAGAGGGCGTGAAGATGCAGGAGCGTTTGTTCTGACAGGAAAGGGTTGTGTTCCCTCCTGCTCTCATTCCATTGAAAGCTGCACACTGTCCGTCTGGCCCTGCTGCTGCTCAAATTTCCTGGCTAAGAAGATATGACAAAAAAGATGTAAAAAGTTCAGTTAGCTCAAGATTACCCACTGTCAACATAAAAACTGGTGCCTATTTAGAAGGATTAGGCCCAGATCATCAAACTAAAACAAGGGAGGCATTTGTCAGAAAGGTGATGTTTACACAAGGATACTGCCATGATGAATAAATAAATGTTGAAAACAGTTTGCAGTGCCAGTTCTTCTTCTATTCTATGGAGATAGGGAGTTATAAAATAATTACACATTTTAATATGGATTGTGAGAATTCTGTTGCTTATTGCCTACAGTTCTGTGCCACAAAGCTGATCAAATTAAAGTCTCTTCCCATTTTCTCTATTGTGAGTGTCCAAGAATCAAAGATGATGATCTCAACTGCTCAGTATGTAAGTCCTGTGCCACTGATGCTCACCCAAAGAGTACATCTCCAGCTGCTGCCGCAGGCGGACCTTCTGCAGGCTATCATAGAAGTTGGGCTCCGCGCTGCTGCCGACGGTGGGAGGCAGAGCGAAAATACGCATGATCTTCCTCTTGTTTCTTTATTAGAAATGTAGAAAGAGATACTTTGATAAAGGGATCGTGAGAATGCACAGGCTTCGATACGTAATAGCCACATTGCTTATGATTAGATGTCATATTTATTCAAGTAGCTATGCTATGTCATGATTAAAACTGATATAAAATCAAAATACATTACGCTTGAACTATTACATGAATGCCGACCTCCTGCAAAGACCAGCAAAACTGTCTTATTGACCAACTAATGCCACATAAGCACGCAAATTTCCGTGTCACTAATGAAATATCAAAATTAAACATTTTCGGAATTGAGGGCAGCACATATTTTAGTATTTTTGAGCAGGAGGGGAAAATTCTGCTTAAACCACAAGCCTGTGTTGTGATATCCCTATTGCAAAGTCAATAATGAAGGTTGGCAAATAGAGCAAACTGTACTTACTTTCTGGCGTATATCAGCAGGCCGAAGCTGACCAGGATAACCAGCAGGTAGACATTAGTGGCCTCGTTCCAGGCTTCGTGTACCGAGTAATCAATAGACTCAGGCTCATTCGCCAATCCCCCGTGAGCGCCCATTTCTGGACGATAACTTTGCTCAAATTCTGCGTGTAAAAGCTGAAATTTAGAAATTCTAATAATGGTGTTTTCTATGCCCCTGTCTATTAGCGACTCATCTGAGCGATATAAACACCATGATTCCACATCCGCTTGTTTCTTCTTCTTCTTCACTTCATTTTTCTGCTTCCGGGCAGCTCACAAGCACCGGGGCGCGTGCTGTTGCCCCCTGCGGTTCACATGTAATACATGTCTAATAAAATTGTTCAAGTATTTAGGTGAAAAGGAGGAAATATCCTGTTGTCGAACATATTTTTGAAAAATGAATTTATCTTTTTTCACATTTTGGCACGCCAGACAAGGCATTGGGCCGATTTCTTTTCTCTGAATCTCCGAATCTACAGTTACGACAGAATGCCTCCATATCAGTTTAACATGGGTTATTCAGTCTGGTGTCTTGAGTGTTAACATCACTGACAAATGTGTGTGTTTTGCTAGACAAATCAAAAGTGCATTTCCTATCACAAACTTTTCATAAAAAAAATAAATAAATAACATGTTCAGCTCTACAAACAAATTTAAGATGAATAAAAGCCAGATATTTCAAATAACTATTTTCCATTTGGTATTGTTGTAATAATTTGTGATGATTTTTGATTTAATGACTGCTGGTATGACTCACACAAAGTCTTTTGGTTAAATCTTTGTATAGAGTTTTAAAGCTCTTTTCGCAGTGTTGTCAAAACAGCAAAACAAACCTGTGACAGCTTAATGATGCCTGTTTGTTTTTATCCTGTAACATTGTCCAATGATTTCTTAAAGTTGAATTTTGAGTTTGTCTCAGAAGTCCATTATTCTTTTGACATTATTCTGATCAATACAATAACAGTATTATTTATTTTTAATTCATTGAATAACATCCTAGCTTGTTAAACTATCTAAAAAGTTACCAATTCTTCATGAAAAAACCATAATGGACAAAAAAAAATTGATGCAACCATGTCAGTTTATTTGTCAAGTTTACGGTGAATCAGAACCTTTGAGTGGACCACACACAGTCATGCCTGAAGCACCAACCATGGCATCTGGTAATGTGTATGCTTCAGTCAGTAATAACAAAAAAACACATTTGCAGGCAACACTGCTCCAAAGTGCTTCATGAGGAACTAATACATGTGAAGCACTGGCACTGTAGTTTTTCATCTCAACAGGTGTTGAGTTTTATAATTCTAATGATGACAGAAAGTTTCAAACTGTATGTAATCAGTTCAATATTCTAATATCCTGTGATAACAAGGTGACTACACATATAATTTTGTTGCATCACACTGGTTTAATTTTATATGATTTTTTTCAAAATTATCATATTTTTCAAAATAGAGTTTTACTAATTCATCACTACATAATACATAAAGCTGAATTTAACATAATTGCTGTAATGAATAACTTTATACATAACACACAGACAAGAGCCAAAGCTCAGTACACATGATGTATTAGACCTGACAACAGGCTTATAAGCCAACAACTGCAGTGGTTCCTCATGTTACAGCCAAGAAGCTGTGGGAAAGTGTTTCTCATACAATGTAGACAAAAAAAATCAACAGAAAAACAAACAAAACAATCTCTCAAGGGTGCTACTTGTAGCAAATGTGAATGTGGCATGGCAGCTATGACTTCACTAAAAGCTGTCTTAGAAGTGTCAGTGCTTCATCAACATTTTGTTGTAGTCATTTGTGTTGAGAGAGCAAAATAACACACCTCTAAAAGCAGTTAACAACCAGACGCTAGATGCACACTTTTCAGAAATCAGTTCCATTCGGTGCCAAAGCCAAACCAGCCATTCAGACACATCTGCTGTAAAAACGTAAACACAAAAATGATTCTAACTAATCATGGTGGACAAATCGTGTAAAAACAAAAATGTAAATGATGGATAATCTGCCATGTTTTTAGCCTGTCAGGCAAATATACAGTAGGAGTGCTTCAGGAAAACAAAGAAAACAACAAAGTCAGAGTTCAAAAGACATCTGAGAAAACATCCAAACTCAAGTAATTTTGACAAAACAGTTGAATGCTTCAAAACTAGACTCAAAGTATAGCTAAGTGGTTACTGAAAGCATTTATAACCATTAATAACCAATTAGATCACTACCTTGTCATAATATATATACATAGATGGGAAAAAAAAAACTTTATATCAAACCTTAATCACCAAGGAAAACCTTAAAGCAAGCAGTAAATAAGCTGTTATTTATTATTTATGTACATCACATGAGCTATTTTTAAAATGGTGTAAGCAAATTATGATGCAAGTTGTTAATTACTGGACCACACAGGGACTCAGTGTGGGTGACAGTTTAAACATGCACTGTTTCAGTGCTCCCTCTAAGCCTTAGGAGTGAAATGGGACCACCACACTGAGCAGATAGAAAGACAGAGCAGCTCACTTCCTTGCACTTTCATTTCCACATCAGGAAGCCTCACATTACTGATGTACTTGTAAGTCTCAGTGGATGATTTTTTCAAGTATCAATAATTTCCCCTGAAATTAATCTTCAACCCTTGATTTGAGTTTCAACAATTCCCCATTTAGTGTAATTGCTCATCAGTGCAAGGTTTTAATCTCACATTCTTGTGTTATTTTCCCCAGATTTTCAGATTTACACTAAATCTGCTGTCATGTTGAAGCTCATAACAATATACTCAAGCCACTCTGACTGTAGGCTTTTAGGTGTTTACTCATGCTGCCACTTTACCTGCAGCAGTTTAAACTAGGGCTGCAGACAGAAAGACTTTGGTCAACCCAAATACAGCCCTAGCTGTAGTGTATATTTAGTCCAATTCCACCAAATTAGCTATAATACTGCCATAGCTTGAATATTACTATATGTGCTGCCATCACCTGTTTTTTTCACAGAGCCGCATCTGTATAATGTTTCCAAACTCAGCTTCTGGTGCCTGGTCTGTCCTTCTGCCAGTGGTGGCTGTGTCAGAGGCAGTGGATATACACTGTTAAAGCATCTATAAGCAATGCTCTTGTTAAATATATTAAGCTGAAATAACTGACTATGAGTCTACATTGATGTGCGTCTGCGGGCCTCTAGGTTTACTAGCACTGGCTTTAGGTCAGACTGAATCCGTCTAATCAATGCATTAGCAGAATTATTGCTACAACTAGCTCAGGAGCAATTGGAGCAGTCATCAGTTTTAGCACTAGCTGTATGACACTCTTATAAGCAAGCAATATAAAAAGCTGTCTTAAATGTATGTTAAAAGCTACAACAAGCTATTACTGCCTATTAGACTTGACTTTCAAAAAAAGCGTTTTAAGTATATTAGCCTACTCAAAGCCAATGCATGCAGTGATCTGGATTAGCGTGGTCTACAAGCTCTATGGTAGTGGTGAGAGAGCAGGCGTAGAGGGAGCACTGATTGATTCACTGGTGTCACATCAGTATGTCCAAGTCGTCACCGTGGTCGTCCTCCTCTGTCACTCGCAGCGACAGCACCTCCTCGTTCAGAAACAGTCCACTCAGACGCTCTTTGCGGGCCTGCCGCTGCTCTTTCAGCTGCCGCTTCCGAAGGGCTTTCTGCTGAAGCTTGCGCTGCTTTGAACGTTTCTGAAAAACAGTGTGGCAACAGAGAGAGGTTAGAGAAGATACCTAGATGAGGATGAAGGTGTTGACTCAATCAACTAGTCACAAACACTCAGTGAAATGAGTGAAAGAAATGTCTGTGAAAGTGCCCAGAGGTGCATTTTCACAGAGAGAATAGTAGGGCCCAGAGGTGAATGTACTCTTTAATGTCTCCTACTCCAGTCAAATAAAAAGTTTGACATGAGGCTGAAAAATATGCCTGTAATACTTGGAATTCTTTCCTTTGTACTCAAAAAATTGAAAATCACCAGGGAAAAAAGATTGTCTCTATATTTACACATAAATGTTCATGTTTCTTACTTTAGAGTCTCGTATACGTTCTGCAGCACTGGAAAGGTTGCCATCACTGTGAGCTCTGCTGATGTTTGCAACGCTGCTTCCACTACAGGCTGAAGCTGTACCGCCTGAAACACAAGGATGTGTCAAGTGTCAGTGTTCAATCAAAGCAACTTGCCCCATCACTGACAGTATCTACTGCTGCAACACAATTACTGCCACTTCAGCTCCAGCAAACCAGACACCATCTTACCTGCTATGGAGTTGGAGGCTGTAGAGCCAGTGGAGGAGCTAGCAGAGCTGACCATACTGGCATTGCTGCTACTGGCTCCACTGACACCACCCGTGCTGGCACTGCTGTGGCTGCTCCTCTTCCAGCCCTCTCTGGTGCTGCTGGCTCGCTGCCTAGGGCTGTGCTCTCTGATGTAGTTACGCACCTGATGACGTTATACAAATGGAAAAAAAAAACTTACTTTTCACACTGCTTTACTGCTTTAGGTTACAATATCTCTTACTCTGGTTTACAGTAGCAAGTAGAGGTGATCCTTGCAATACACTTCCGTTACTAGCAGTTGGATCAAAAAGGCAGCTAAATATATCATTTAAACCCGAAGTCGCAATGGGATCCTGCTACATTCAATTATCCAACTACCCACTACCCAAGGATGGAAAGAAAGTGATATTGAACACGTTAATGAAACTTGCATGATCTAATTAACAAGTGGAACAGCTATTGCTATGATGACATTAAATTTTAAATACAATGACTTTAAATAATCACATAGGTTAAAAATAGGCTCCAAATAAATTCTAAAAGCCCAAACACATCATCAAGCTTTCATGTTCATGGAAAACTCCAACTGTATTGTCTCTGTATCATCTCAGTAACATACTGCTTACATTTGGTACAGATACATGAACAAACACCACCTTGTTAACTGATTTAGCAGACTGGTAATTTTAAAATGGTGTGTTTCAGAGTTACCACCTACCTGCTTGAGCTTCTCATCAGTGAGACAGTTGAGCTCTATGATGAATTCGCTGTCGGTGGGAGAGATTTGAGCACAGGGGTCGATGATCTTGATGATGTCCAGCTGCTCCCTCAGACCCATCTCTGTGCTGACCTTTCGGCTCAGGTACTCAATATACTCCACCTGGAAGAGGACACACAGATGTAGTTTTGTGTTTTGTTCCTTTTGTTTAAGCATCTCTGCATGTATTGTACACTAAAGGTGGATATAAAAGTGTTTTACTGAACACAATGAAGTGTGTCTGACTGCTAGTGTATTTGTATCAAACATCAGTGTATTGGAGATTAATGTTTTGTTGTTCTGTTTTTTTGCAGCTGCAGAGTCATCACAGTAGTTGCTTGGATCTGACTGATGGACAATCTGCAGAGATTAACTACAAAAGTCCTGCTACTCCACACTTGTACAGGTGTACAGATAAGAAATGACTTTTCCAATAAGATGTTATCTAGTGAATGCAATGCTATTCTGCTGCTCACTCAGGTTTTGGAAACATAAGTCATAAACTAGTATGTTATCAGTATCAGCTTATCGGTTTCCCTGCTGTTGATTCTGATAATACAGAGAAATTGCCCAAATAAAACCCTGTGATACAGAAAGGTGTGTTGGCTTTGTTTACTTGTTCATCGTTGGTCATTGCACTCCATGGTAACTCATCCAGGTTGCGATGAGGGTGAGGCTTAGGCTTCCTCTTTGAAAACAGACATGGGGAACTCGGCACGCTCGGGATGATGTCAGAAAGGACATCGCTGCCACTGGCAATGTCACTTCCTGGCAGCTGAGAGAGCAGCAGAAACACAGACAAAGAGAAGCAGGAGGACAAATAAGCACAGATTATTTGGAATGAACACATTAGCCTGGTAAACATTAAGCTCTACACCCTCTGTGTTTGATGCAAGTGAATACTGCAACTAGATTCTCATGACTTCCACGCTAAAGAACCTAAAGTTAGTAAACCAGTCAGCCAACAACCAACCTGCCACTCAAATTCGCTGTCGGACCAGTCCCAGTATGTGCTGATGGAGGAGGACACGTCACTGCAAACGCTCCCCTCTGGAAACAGGTCCAGAGATGTTAGTTCTTGGTCATCCAGAAGGGAGTAACAGTCATCCTGATCTCCAACAGACACAGAGGAGAAGAGCTCCTCGCTGCACTCCGAACTGGCAACACTGGTCCCACAGGAAGTGAGGTTCCACCTGAGGAGGACAATGAGTGATTGTCAAAATGTATTCTGAGTCATTTCTGGAAATTGTTTTGATCATTTCAGGACCAGATGTGCACATGAAAAGGAAAAAGGAAGTACATCTCAACTACTTAAATGCATTTCTCTGTAAAACACATTAAAAATATCAACAAAATTCATCCATACAAAAAAGATGCAGGAGTCACTGGAGACATTCTTTAGAACTCTGTTTTTTACCTTGAAGTTCAAATAAGAAAATGCTGCTCTTTTGCATTTTCTAATTTCAGTTTGGCAGTACGCAATTTTTATTGGAAGTGCCATGGGACACTAGGATTACCATGTACACTGCCAGCCTTTTTTTAAGCACCTTTAGATATCGTAAAGTGGTTATCTTTCATTAATTTCTATAACAATTATTACATTATTTTACAAACAACCCCTGACAAACAACAAATACATTCTGAAAGTTAGTTTACCTTACAATCTTGTGACAGTTACCTGTGAATAAACAAAAAAACACACTCTCTACTTGCCTGTTACTGTGGAAGCGGTGTAAGGGATCTGTTCTGTGACAAGATGAGAGCTGACAGCCAAAGTCACTGACGTCCAGGGTTCCCACATCACTGAGGTTGGCTCTCTGGGAGAGGAGAGGGAAAGGCTCCTCAGGGGCCAAAAACTTCTCATACAGAGATTCAGACATGGCCAAATGTCCAACACACCTATATTAAAGAATATAGGTTAGTTAGCTGATTATTTAAAAAATAACAAGAATGCAGAAAAATGTAATCTTTGATATTCCTAGAGCTGGCTGTAATTAACATGAAAACATTAAAACTGTTCATAATAAAGTTTAAAAAAGAGCACTATTTTTTTTTGTGCATTGGAAATGTTGGAAAGCTCCAAAAATTACAGATGCTTACAATTTGTGTACTGGAGGGGTACAATATATTGTAGTTTTTTCACTGCTTAAACATACATCCTATGATCCTACACATATGGTATAAAACATTTGGAGTGGGACAAAGTATTAGTATGGCTTAAAATCTTAATACTTTCTTTCCAAATCTTAATGTTTTATTATAGACTATACCAAATATCCATAGTTTTATTAAAACATACAAGCACTCTACACAAATTTCACTGCCAGTTAGACTAAACAAAGAGACTACATAATGACATATGTCCTCATTTCATTTCTTTTTGGCAGTTCAGCCTTTTGATAGTTTATGACTGTTTTACATTGTAATGTAGGCATCTCAGGAAAAATTCAAGTTGAAATCTGTGTGCGTTTTTGTACCACAACACTGAATAAATACATTATTCTTGCATTTTACTATTTCAGGGGTATTTTCCCTCTTAATTACACAGAAATCACAACATATTGATGAAGACTGTCTGTCAATTTACTAAGTAATTCAGAACTGCAGTATCATGATACATTGTCGTTGGCAATTTATTTGATGGTATCATGAGATAAGTTACTCCCCAGCCCTAAATGATGTAAAGGAGGATTATCAATAGGTAAACGTGACGATTAATGTTTGTGATTCAGTATGACCTTTTGTTCTGTGCAATGGAAGTAAATTTTTTTCACATAACTCAAATGCTGACCACTTATCCACAAAAATCGCTTTACTGTTTGTCAATCCTAACTACATACCGATATGAATTAGGGAAAAGTTAAGTTTTAAGTTTTATGTCTTCCACTGATACATTTTGCTAGTAAAAGTTTTCACTTATTGTATCTCTTTGGTGTGTATATAAAGAAAGTAACGTTATGATAAAAGAACTACTATAATAATGTCGTATATAGTCACAGACTAAATAAGAATTTTCCTTCAAATACAGCAAGCAGTAACATTAGACGGGCTTTTTACTTTAACTAATTGTGTTTTGGGGTCTTGGAAACATTAGTAACGATGCTGGGTTGTGGGTGATATATGTTGACAGCAAATGTCATCTACGTCAACAATCTAACTCCCGTGACGTTAATTGTTGTTTTTCTTGATAACAAACTAAAGGGCTTTAACACTACTGTAAACTTATCGTCAGAATGGCAAAAAACGTTAAAAGTTAAGACAAAATTATCAACAATACTCAAAGAAGGAGGCTATATTAATTTGAAGACACTTTACATCTAATCCCATCGTCTTTCGTTAACGTTGACTGGTTCACAACACGAGCTAACATTGTTAGCCAGTTGCTAATGTTCCAAATGTCCACGTAGCAGTTACAAAGACACAAAAGACACCAAACGAATATTTCCCCCACAATAACATTTCTGAACGGTTTATAAATCTGTAAAAGTTGTAATTAAAAAGCTATGTACATTAAGACACCAACCTTTTGTCGTTCAAAGAATGTTCATTTCTGCTCCCTCCATTTGCAAATCTTTTCTTTCCTACCGATGATCCTAGCCGTTACCGCGAGAATTAAGTTACCGAGAGCGAGACGACTGTCATATGACATAAATGCGGAAGCTGTCACATAAACAGAAAACTAGTATAAAGACAGCAAAAACATCTGTGCTTAAACTTTGTCTTTTTTTCTGTCAGTTATCTATTTATACAACTTATTAGTTCATGGTAAGTCATGTCTTCCAGCCATGCAAAGGACTCCAGCTTTTTAGGAGGCAGGATACCACCAGAAATCGAGATAATGTCGAAAAACCTTAAAGATGTTGACCAAGAGATGTTTAGAAAAACACTGAAAGGTAAATAT
>JAPZDZ010000026.1:4970968-4983623 GCA_029783805.1 Acanthurus tennentii | reverse complement strand
ATGAAGGCATAACAGAATAATGAAACAGCTAAAACATAGAAACTTGGTTTCATAAGTGTGCTAAATACTTTGACAGTGGCACACTTTGCAGCGGCTCGCAGCCTCAGCTGGCATCTGAGCCTCGTCTCACCATGTGTTGGATAACAGCGTTATGTAGGCTGGGCTAGTGGACCAAACATTGCGTAAGCACGTAACCTGCCTCCCTCAGCTCCCTCATTGTGTAACGTCAACCAGCGACTCAGGCAAATGTGGGTCAAGGGTATTATTGCAGGTCAC
The DNA here is from genome assembly GCA_029783805.1 of Acanthurus tennentii. Lineage (NCBI taxonomy): Eukaryota > Metazoa > Chordata > Actinopteri > Acanthuriformes > Acanthuridae > Acanthurus > Acanthurus tennentii. The sequence goes on along the minus strand of JAPZDZ010000026.1, from coordinate 4,983,347 downwards.
CGCTAGGGTGCCAGAGGTTTCATACAGAGGTGGTGAGCTGAAAAACTAGGTAAACTTTATTTGCAGATAAGAATTATCAGTAGTCAAATTATCTCTCATATTGTTTAGGCAGCAATCAATTAGAAGTAATCTGGAAGTTGACTCCCAGAGATCTGCGCACTGATTGCATATTGCATACTGTTTATGCCACACTTATGTAGCAGTTAAAATGAAAAAGAGTCAATATAGTGGACTACTGGAAATGGAAAGAGCAGAGGTCTTTTATGACTGGAATGTCTGACCTCAGTCACTTTGCAGGCTGTTTGTTTCACAGAAAACTGAATCCTGTGAAAAGTATGCCACAGCCAGCCCATCCAATAAGTAGCCATTTTGAGTTGTGTAAGATTTTTTCAGCTCCACCAGCATTTTTTTTATACCGGGTTCCTGCCATTTGAATGTTTATCTGCCAGCTTTTGCTGTTGTGATGTTCACACATTAAAAACCGACCTCTGTTGAGCTGGGCAGCTCCCTTTTTAATAGGATGGGATTGTCCCCAGTTGTTTACAGGTCTTAGCTGCTGCACCATAATGTTATTCAAAGTGATCCTGCATGGTTAGCAAAAATGTTTTGATAAATGATGATTAACAAAGAATGACATAACGGTGTTATTTTGGATGGACCTACTTCAAACTGAAACGAATTGCAAAACTGGCTCAGAGTGGATGTTGATCTGTGATCCTGGTGGAGGAGTTTAAGGCTACATCAACTGTATCATTCTGACTCCTTTTGGTTAGGACACAAGACTTTTTAGCTTTTTGTTTGCTTGTTTGTGTGTGAATGTGTTGTTTTTTTAAGCTTGTGGGGTCCCAAAACCAGGAGGCTACTCACAGTGTGGGGTCTGATAGCTTTGTGAGGACCACAATGCTGGACCCCACATTGTAAACCCTTAAGTGTTAGAGTAAAGACATGGGGTAAGATTTGGGTTAGAGATAAGGATAGGCAAGTGGTGGTTATGGTTTTTGTTTGAATAGATCTCTAAGAAATAAATGTAAATCTGTGTAATTTCCTCACAGTTGATGGAAGCAAGGGTGTGTGTGAGTGTGTGCATGTGCTATGTGGGGACTCACCTTCCAACAGGTGACAAAGATGTGGCTACCACAGGGTTATTAAAGGATCTACACATAGTTTTAGAGCTAAAAGCAGAGTAGGATCTAGGTTAAGATTAGGTTAGGGTTGTGTTTTGACATGCAGAAGTTATTGTTAAAGGTAAGGGGAAGCATCCAGGGAATTAATGTAAGTCAGTTCAATGTCCTCAGAGTTATAATTAGCCCAGTTATGTGTGTGTGTTTGTGTCACAAAAGCAGCTTCGTCTAAAATAGCTTCTGTACTAAACAATGCTTAATGATAGCTTTCCTATAGTGTATCTCCTGTACCTCCTTTTTTGTTTTTATTAATTTGTTCATCAATTCCTGTTAAACAGCCAGCCAAATATTTCCCCCTGATTCCCACAGGCTCTACTGCGACATTTGCATAAGTTTTTATAGTTATGAAAACGGGAATGTGGGTGACCTTGATAGTGCTGCATGGTTTTGTAAGACAGGACTTTTTCATAACATGTTTTATAATGTGGAAACTGATCTACTTTAAACATTCCTTCTTTCATATACTTGAAGCACCAGTGAATACATCTTTTTGAGACTTAATAAAATAAACAAATGATGTCTGCACATTTTTAAAATTCTGCGGTTTGTTGGGAAGGAGTTGCCTCAGTTGAGGAATGTTACTGGGTATGTTAAGTATTTAAGCTGATGGAAAGAGGGCTTATCAATTAATTGATCATTTGATCGACAGAGTACTTATTTACTGTTATTTTGATAAATGATTGATTGTTGAAGTGAAAAATGATCTGTTTTCAACTGCTCTTTTTTTGAGGATCTGCTGCTTTTCTCTGTTTTACATCATTAAAACTTTTAATATCTTTTTATTTTCTACTTTTAGTTGGAAAGCACAGAACTGTCCTCTAGACTTTAGGATTCTAACATCTAATATTTCTAATATCAGACATCAGATATCATTGTTTTCTGATCTTTAATGAACAGATTAACAAGTAATGAAAATTTAAAAAATGGTTGCAGCCTTTTCTGTCCTTTTTTATTCAATAGGCCCGTAACATAATTGCTTTTTTAATGCCTAAATATTTTCTCTATTGATTAATATGCGGGCTTTTCTTTTGATTGATTGTTATGAATTGGGTCAGAAATGTTAAGAAAACAGAAACAATGTTAAGAAAACAAACAATAACTGTTACAAGTTGCAAGTTTGCAAGGTGAGGTTTGATAGTGTGTTTTTCTGACCAGCAATCCCAAACCTAAATGAAGTTGGTTTACAAAGATTTGAAAACTGAAAAAAGCACAGTGTTTACATTTAAGAAGCTAAGTAAGAGACTTTTTAGCAACTTCCCTAGATAAACAATTTAAGTCAGTCAAAACTGAGCTATTTTAAGACATCACCTTAACTGTAACCTCACAACTAACTGTCCCATCTGCCTTCCTCAGCACCCATGGACCACATACTGTTCAGTAATCGCTCCCAGATCCACTCCAGTCTGAAAGACTATGAAAAGGCTCTGAAAGATGCTGAGATGGCCTGCAGACTCATGCCTCTCTGGTCCAAGGTATGGCAGACAAGTGTGGCTTTGATCAGCATCATAGACCTTTTTGTTAAGACCAGTTTATGTTTGAAAAATTTAAAAAGCTCCCATGTGGATGTTTGATTAGTGATATATATATATCTCTCTATTGCATGCAGGGTCATTTTCGTAAGGCCCAGGCCCTGGTGTCACTGGGCAGGATGGAGGAAGCACTGAGAGAGTACCTGGTGTGTTTGTCCATAGAGCCTGACTGTAAACTGGCCAAGACTGAGGCCTACAAGGTAAATCCAACATTAGGATTGTAGGACATATTAAGATGTCTGTATTCCACCTGTCAACAAAAGCTTTTATTGTAAGCATGGTGCAGTAGTGTTCAGTTTTGTTAAACCTAATTTAAAGAAAAAAATTACACACTGCATTAGCATTATTTTCAGAAATACATGTAAGAATACAGAATAATAACACGATTGTCTTGTTGTCTCTTCTCAGCTTCTCAGTGATCTTCTGGCTCCAGTTACAGATCAGGTCCCTGAACACATCTCAGACTGCTCCAATATACTGTCTCTTAGAGTACACATCAAAAACAGCATCAACACTCCCCCTGAAGTAAGAGCTGTTCCAGCCCCAGTACTCAGCAATTTTAATAAAAAAAAGCTTGAAATGTATTTTCATTATCTTCTCCCTCTGTCCTTTCCCTTTCTTAGACCTTCAATCCCAGCATGTTGTCAGAATTCAACCTTGCCTTTACTCCTCCTACACTCGAGAAGTCAGAGGTATGTGAGGTCAAAGGTCAGGGAGAGCCTGAAATCAGGAGGCTGAACCACTGTTTAATCCTAAAACGCAAACGAAGGAGTTCAGAGGAGGCAGGAAAGGGAGACCAGGAGAAAAACAATGATCACAAGAGATCCAAGTCTGGTGAGCTTTTAGGAGTTTGTGCACATGATTAAAGCTGAGTAACACATACGCGGTCTGTTAGCATCATTTGTGTCTTATTTTGTTTTTTTGATAATCTTTCCATTCAGGGCCAGCAGAGAAAACTGATGCTTTGAGTTCTGGGGTCGTTGACATATTTGATCCAACAGATCTGGAGTGTTCTCTTTGTATGAGGTGAGATCAGCTTTACAACCTAAGCTTTTCAGACCTGAGGCTTCATAACAGTCATAAAACCATGCAATCAATCAATTACCAGTTGTGTAATATGGGTTTAATCAATGCTAACAGTTGTATATAGCCTGTAATAAACTGATGCAATGTCCAGTAGCCAACTAGGAGAATGATCTACCGAATACAGCCTGGAAGAAGGGAATTTAGTAATCAATTTTGAAAATCAATGATTCCCTCCAGTCATTTATCAGACAAAAGTAGTGAACCAAATGCTAAACATAGTCTGATTTGAACCTCTCAAACAGCTGCTTTTCCTTGTCAAATATTCTGAATAACTTTGGACTTTTGGTTAAATAAAAAGTCTACTCATGTAAAAATGTCACCTTGTTGTTCTTACAGACTTTTCTATGAGCCAGTGACAACGCCGTGTGGTCACACTTTCTGTCTTCAGTGTCTGGAGAGATGTCTGGACCACAACCCCAAGTGTCCACTCTGTAAAGAGGAGCTGTCAGAGGTACATGTATCCTAACACTGTACAAACATGAGTCAGCCCATAACGCTCCATTTACTGTCATCTAAACTGAATCCAGTCAGGGCGCACTGATCCAACTTTATCTCTCCTCAAACACCAGAGCTTAGCGTATGGCTTTTTCCAATGTCTAAAATCTGTTTGCCTCACTGTGGAAGTCATTGGGGTCATCTTTATGTAAGGTAAAATGAGTCAAGGGATTGCTATGGATCCAAAAAAAGAGTTGGTGACCTGCCATAGCTGTAATGAATGTAACTGATAGTGGAAATGCAGAATTTTGTAATGGCACTGACGCAGTTGAATTTGAATCGGTTATGTCACGGCTGATATCAATTCACTCAATTAGGTCACTATCGGGGCGAATAGGGTTTAGGCACATCGAACTGGTGCATTCCTAGAGTAAGAAAATAATAGATCACATGATCTTATGGGGCAATTATATAGCAGGCCTAAACATGGGTGTTGTGGAGACAAACTCAAGTTTAATGTTTACTCAAATAAACACATATCTGATATTGTCTCTGTTTCTCTCTCCAGTACCTGGTCCAGAGGCAGTACTGTAAGACAGTATTAATGGAAAACCTGATATCTAAGTATCTTCCCTCTGAGCTCATGGAAAGGCAGAAAATCCACCGGGAAGAGATGGCCGAGCTCTCCAAGTACGTATTTGTCATCTGCTCTCTGCTATAGTTAAACAATCAATATTTGTTATATATGCTGGATTTTGTCTTACAGCTTTTCTCTTGTCAAATCTTATGCTCTCATTGCTTGTGTTGGAGTATGTGTGACTCTATGTAAATATCTTTCCTCTGCTGTTTGACCTACTGACCCACTGTAGATGTAACACATGTCTGACACACTGACCTCTTGGCATACGTCACATCAGGCATCAAGTGTCACTTATGGGAGATTGTAACAAACCCCAGTATGTAACCTCTGTTAAACTGGAGCAAATCTGATTCTCTTTCACAGTCATCAGTGTTGTTTTTGAACTAAAGGCCATTTGTGACTAATGACATAAACAGAGTTTCATTTTTTTCAAGGAATTTTGAGATTTTAAGTTCATTCTCGACATTTAAAAAAGACATGTTGTGTTTCGATGTACTTTGATTTCACTGTTCACCACATTAAACACACTTTCTTTTTTTCTTGTCTTTCTTCAGCCTTAACAAGAATGTGCCTATATTCGTGTGCACCATGGCCTTCCCCACTGTGCCGTGTCCTCTACATATCTTTGAACCCTGTTACAGACTGATGATCCGCCGATGTATGGAGACGGGAACCAACTGCTTTGGCATGTGTCTAGGAGACGACCTCAAAGGGTCAGTGCTTGAATTATTCCTGTATGTACCTGGTCATTTGTTTGGTTCACTAGCGTTAGAGTAACACCTTGCCCTCTCCCTTCTCCTGTCTCTAGGTTTGCAGACTACGGGTGCCTCTTAGAAATCCGCAATGTGAAGTTTTTCTCTGACGGCCGCTCAGTTGTGGACACCATCGGCAGACGGAGGTTTAAAGTCATCCAGCACAGAGAGAGGGATGGATACAACACAGCTGACATTGAGTACCTCGAGGACGTTAAGGTATGAGGGTGTGGAAGGCATGGAAAGGGGGACGGGGTAAGAAGGTGGGAGAAGGACTTGACAGATGAGGTTTGAGAAGTTGCTAGCTAGAGGGAAACTATCCTCTTAACACAAACTTATAATATTTCATAGCTAATTTTTTTTTGTGTGTGTGTGTGTGCGTGCAGGTGGAGGGGGTAGATGAGCGGGAGCTGCAGTCTCTGCATGACACTGTGTACGAACAGGCCCTGGGTTGGGTCAACTCCCTGAAGACGGAGCAGAAGGAACGCATTGAAGGACACTTTGGACCCATTCCAAGGAAAGACTCTGTACTTCAGGTACAAAGACACACGTGGAATGTTAATGTTTACCTATGGATTTAACCTCTGATGCACTGCATGTTGCAACCTCTGCTGAGAGACTTTGTTTAACATGTTGTCATGGATGTGTGTGTGTACTTGATAAAAAGACCGAGGACCCATATGCAGACATTTAGGTGGACCAGGTCTAAGAAAACAAAGTTAGCTAAATAAGTTTTAAGTTTTCAAATTTTAGGTCAGGCACCAGAAGGCAAGCAAGCAAACACTCCAGAGGGGGCAAGTCGGTCAAGCAGTAGGGTCTCAAACAGGCAGCAGGTTAAACCTCAGGGGACAGGTACCAGGCCGAAAAACTATTGTAGGTACATAAAGTAATACACAAGTGTATGATATGATAAACTGGCAAAGGCAAAGGGCTGGTTCGCTGATCACATACTCTGACAGGCTGAAGAGGTAATGAAAGGCAGGTGTCTGCAGGTGGAGATGATTTGGGAATGTGAACAGGTGAGCATGTTGATGTCGGACACAGGTGAGAACTGATGGGAGCTCTCCGGGTGTCTGTGGAAAGGTGGAGAACAGCCAGAGGCAGGGACAGACTGGCAGACTGAGCCGATGGAATAGATGGAATATTTATCTTTTTAAAGGAAATATTGCAGTGTTATTTAACCTGGGACTCTTGATTGTGGCCACTTCTGACAAAATATCATGCTAGTTTTACACTTTTGCAGCTTCAGGAGATGTGACTCCAGCAAAACATAGAATTTAGGTAAAATTTTTAAATAAATGTCAGTTTTATATAGCTTGTTTCAAACACTTGTCCCAGAGTCCGACCAAAAGGAAACACCAAAACTAGCCTCTCTGGATTAGTTAATTAAGCTAACTGGGTTTCTGCTTCTGATGCACCTAGTTGACATATCACACTAAAGGTTACGGAGAATTGTCCTTTCAGGTTTTTTCCACTCTGTTTTTCTCACAGCTTCCTTCTCTCTCTTCCTGTCTTCAGATGAGTCCTAACGGTCCCTCGTGGTGTTGGTGGTTACTAGCCGTTCTTCCGTTAGAGGGCCGAGCTCAGCTGCCTTTCCTGGCCCTCACCTCTCTGAAAGATCGTCTCAGTGGCATCCGAAAGGTGCTGCTGTTCATGGCCCGCAGCAGGCACCGGTGACATGCTCTCTACAAGCATGCACCCACCTGGAAAATGCAGTAAACCGTCTGTCCTGCGCACAGCCACCTCCAAGGCAGCAGCTGAGCTGTTGCTCTTCCTCATGATGCACAAAGAACTGATGTCCCTTCTCTGTTGTAGCAGCATCCAAATAGCAGATGGACTCCATCAACAGCAACCTTAAACTTAGAAAAACAGCAACAAAGATTACTTAGATCTAAGTACATAGATTTCTTCCATGAACAACATTCAAGCATACAGAAAAACAAACCATGCAAGCCTGCAGACTTAAGCTATGATAGGACTGGAGGGGACTGTTGTCTTTCTGAATATTACTGACATTTCGACTTGGTTTCAAACAGAATTGTCACTTCCACTCAACTTCTGATGTCACTTTATCAATGCTAATGCGCACATTAGTACATGTTCTTGTCTAAAAATCTCCTTGTAAACAAGGCATTGTTCATTCGTCCAGGTTGTACTGTTGCCTTTCTGGCCCTCCTCCATTTTTGTAGTTCTATGTTTTACCTCTTGCATGTGGAATGACACACTGAAAAAAAAAAACTTTGAAGTCTGATTTGAGGGACTGAACTGAGCTGCCTGTCTTAATTTAGCTTTAAAGCAAAGTAAAAAAAAAAGAAAAATCCCCAGCTCAGAATCATGCAGATCTATCTGCTCAAGTGGCATCAGCCATATATTCAACCAGTCAAAGTCCCCAAACTGTATGTCTTCAAATGTAATCAGAAATTATACTAGAGACCAAATAATGGATTTTTCATTTCTGTAGATGTGCTAACTACAACTAAGCAAATAATCATAATAACACTATGACTAATTATAGAGAAATCTGGGAATTTTACCTCTCAAAAAATTATTAGCAATAATTTTGACAGCTGTTCTGTCCTCCTTCCTCCCTCTCCTTCATTTTTGGCCCCATCTGACCCCATGTTCTCCAGCTAAATAACTATGGACTGAACCTTTACATTGGCATGCTTTAAGGCTCTTGTTCTTGTGTTTTATTCATCTGTTTGTTTTTTTTATTTGTTGGATTTTTTTTTTTCCATTATTTATTTGGTCAATATTTATGCATGCAGTGACATTGTTTACATTTCACAGGAAAAGATGCTGAGCTGCTCTCTTTCCAAAGGTTGTTCTTAACATCTTAACTTTACACTTGACCTTCAACGTCAGCAATAATATTCTGTTAACACTCGGAAAAAAAGCCCAAAATTTTGAGGAACAGACATTAAAATGCTTTTACACATTCATGAGGGGGTAACAGCTCAGAGCCAACATGGCTGCTGCTGAAAGCTGCACAGGGCAAACTCTGGAAACTGGAGATGAGGGATGATTCTTTCCCAGACCAACTATTTTCAGATCACTGGTGACCCAAATCGATGTAGTATTTTTACTGGCCCGGCACAATCTGAGCGATGTTGACTTCAACATATTGGGATTCCCTCATTGTCAGCAGACTCTCCGTAGTTGGAATAGTTCTAATGCTTACAGGCATAAAGAAAAGCCTGATACCGTTATGTCCTAAGTGTATTTATTCAGTATTTATTTAGACTTATTTTGCACTTCCACTTTAAGTAAGGGAAAGAAACAGGCCTCAGGATGATGATCCTACATTGCTACAGTCAGGAAACTTCAGTTTTTGAATCACCACAGAATTAGGAAAACTTGGTGTATAAATTGGTAAATGATCCCTAAGTTTGAGCCTATTTGCATCATGTAGCAGGCAAACTACTATAAAAGATCTCTAATCAAATGAGTTTGATTGACGTAAGCTGTGATGCATAAAGGCCAGTGCCTTCTATCCACAGAATAACGTGTGGAATAAAAATTCCATTTTCATAAGGAATGTTCATTAATCAAACATTTTTTTTCACAGAAAGGAAATAAGTAAATATAGGAATAAAACAAAGAAACATATTTGGAGGAGACCCACAAACAGATTTCTAAGAAAAAATTTGTTGTTTGAAAAAAAAAAAAACTACCGAGGCCTTGCTGATGTCATGACTGTTTTTACACAGCAAAAGCTCATCTCTAGAAATCACAAGAGAGTGTTGAGCTTTGCCTTCAAACTCTTTTATTTTGTATACTATATGTGCTTGATTTAACATGTTTGTACGTCAGTGGGTCCTGTATATTTTTTAAGTTTCTTCACATGTTTGTCTCTATGTTTCACATGTAACATACAGAGTGTCATGTCAGATCACCCCCATGTATTGTTTTTGTATTAAAAGGGCCAAAGCCATGTAATGCTGCAAAATGGTGAAACTGATGAAGTGTTATACCACAGTCTTTTCATATTTGTTTCCATAATTTTTTTTTTTTACCACAATTGTTAAATTCTGTTGGAAGATGCTTGTCTTAAGAGGCGTTTGTACAAACAAACACAGACAAAGAAAAAAAAAAACAGGTTTCAACTGTCTCTCTAACGTGTAAAATCATTGACCCAGTGATGTTTGCTGATATCGTATTAGGTTACCAGGTGCTGTGATGAGGTCATTAGTATCCTAAGTCTCAACCCTAACTGGGGTTGAGTCATTAGTTAGATGTAATCACCTTCAGTGTAAAAGCATATCCCAGAGATATTTCAGATTCAGATAAAAATGAATGGAAAATTCCCAAAACATAAATTAAATGTGCTCTTATTATTTCAAAATTTGTGAACGAGTAAAAGTTCCAAACAAACAGTTTAAAATGATCTAATATATGTTATTTCCCACATGAAGATGTTGAGAATGACGCTAAATGGAGTTTAGCTTCAAACTTAAATCTGTGAATAAGTGTTGTACTGTGGCAGCAGATCTGGTGCCTTAAGGTGGACTTCCTCCATTTCAACCTTGATCAATAAACTGAACTGCAATGACTACTATAACAATGTTTTGCAACAACCTGGGATCCCCTAAGTAATGTCAGAAGAGACTGAGAGCAATTGATTTTCTTCTGGTACAATTAAAACAACAGCAGTAAAGAGGAGTTAAGTGTAGAACAGCTCTCGCCAAAATCCTTCTCATCACTTTAATATTTTTTTTTAACGTTTATTTTTCTAGGAATATTCCCACTAAGATTCAAAATTCCTTTTAGTCTCTCTCCATGTTTGACTTCTTTTATTCAAAAAATCTAACAAAAACACTAATATCATAAAGCTGTTGTTAGGGGCTTTTGTGTTTAAAGGAATAATATTGGCATTCTGGGAAATAAGCTTGATAACACTCTTGCCGAGAGTTAAATGAGAGGATCAATACTATTCTCATGTCCAATAAGCCTGTTTGCCAAAATGTCAAAGCATTTCTTAATTAGACTGAGTGGATGTGGATTCTTGGGAACCAAATTATATAACGGATGGTCAAATTTAACTTGTTAATAATTTATCTGAGCACAAACACCTCCACCACAGCCCAGGTTCTTACAGACATTGTTGGACTGAACTGATTTTCTACCAGACTGGCTAGTCTAGTTATCCCCTTAAACCCTGCAATCATGATAGAATTACGTGGCAACTAGTCTTTGTGCTTTTTAAATACATGGAAATGGAAGTGTGTGTCGATCACTGGTGAGGCTCAATATGTTTAAATGATCACAGAGATGATTTCAGAAAAGATGTTCATTAGGAAACAGTGCAGGTTTTAAGCTGTCACCCAGCTGGGACATGAACACAGTGGCATTTGTCAAGTATTGAATTCTTAAAGTTCAGGTTGGGTTTAAGCTGCATTTGCAGCTCAATGGCATTTTGACATTTTGTAGCACTCCAAACTCATGATAACTACGATCATGCGGACAAACTGGCACTAACACTGACCTCTCCCCTGAGCTGTTAAGTGTCGGCTTAACAAAGCTGAGTTCTCCACAAACACACTACGCAGCAAAATAACATCAATGCAGATAGCAGAGAGGTTTGATCTATTTGATCTTTTGTTATCAAGCTATGCAACATTTAGGAGAATAGTGGATCAATGTCCATTGGTATCCTGAACCTTCAGAATTCAATCGTTGACCTTTTAAAGAAGTGTAACTACCTCTGGCATCCACCAAGAGCACTTCCACAAAGAGAGAGGGAAATACGAAACATATGCTTCCTAATTATGCTGTTTTCCTGTCATTGTTGTATAACCTGTGATCAAAGTGTCATTTGAGTGGCTGAACAATGTATCCAGTATCATCTGTGGTCCAAAATGTCCTTTTTTTTGCAAATTTGTGACCATGTTTAAATTGCCCTATCTTCATACGTATGAGAGATTATGTTGCTTGTCAACTAAAACTCAAAGCTGTCAAGTCAAAGGTTTCTGTGTGTTGCATTTGAAACTCATCACCAATATCTGAACCTGAACCTGAAGCAGCGCTTGATTTTTCTTAAACTGGCAAACTGAACAGCTTCACAGGACCAAAGCATTTGACCTCTTGTGTGTCCTCTTCAGTGAGTTGACTAAAACACACTCAATATAGAAAAAAAGTTACTGCAGCTGAAATATCTTGCAGTCTTGCTTTGTGAGCTACAAAATCTTCCCCTCTTTACTGGCCAGGCACTTCTAATACTTCCAGGCATTTGCATGGACTTAAGCGACAGCATTGCCTGCTTCTTTCAAAGGTTGTTCATCTCCTGCAGAGCTCCATGGCATCTTAAAGTTTCTGGCAAAATACGCACAAGATGAATGTTAAGTCTGTGTATGACATCTCTCTGACAGTTTTTGTACATAACTGCTTTTGATAGCTAAACTTTAGTACACTTTACATCTGCAAAGTTAAAGTCTGAAACTGCAGCTTGTGAATAAACCAAAAGGTTTGTGTCCTCGATCCTTTGCAGGATTTCGAGCACACTGGACTGGACGACAGTCTGACGTCTCCTTTGTTCGTGTTCTTCAGGGCTGGCTGAGTTTCTTAGAAAGCGAGAGGTCAGATTAGTTACATCACTGAATGTTCAATTATTCATGAGATGAATCATATCCTCCAATGTTTTCTGAATTCACACAGTAGCACAATAGTGTACAATGTAAGTGAGGTGGGAGGCAGTCAGCTTTTTTAGCGACAGTTTGTTAAAATATTTAACTCTAGTTTTGGAGATTATTAAACAAG
>JAPZDZ010000026.1:4930903-4941524 GCA_029783805.1 Acanthurus tennentii | reverse complement strand
TTGTCAGTGGTTAAAATCTGTAATCCTAAAGTACTGCTCAGACAGAACAAGTTCATTTGGAAGGATTACATGGTCGTCTGTAAACAAGCCACTGCCTTATAAAATCATTTCAAACCCAAGAGGCCAAACCCCTAAAACAAACTTTGTTCTATTTTTTTTAACCTCAAAAAGTTGAACATTTGCAATGTGTCCTAAACTGTTAAAACCTGACTCTACCTTGCTTTTAAACCTGTGCTCTATGCCAGGCTGTTACACTTCAGTCCCATCTAAATCCAATCTCCAGTTCAATCCTTCACTACAATCCAAACAGTCTCAACAGAGGCATGTCAGCTATGTTTGCAGCGTTCTGCTCTGCCATCCTCTTCTATCAGCTGAATCGCACACGTCCAAGCACCAGCAGATTCCCGGCAACCCCCAACACAAACTCAAACAGACGTGAAATCACATTACACTCTGATATCTTGTTATTGCCCTAATTGTGCAGCAGAACAGAATCCATTTACTTCACTGTGTGAGTCAACAGCATCAAAGGTCAATATCTGATGTACTTCAATATTATAATAACATTTACATGAAGTTGTCATTACAAACCCAGACTACCTGTTAGAGTTTTCAATCACTCACGTCACTTAATGTCACAAGACTATTTATGAGCCTTGACCATCAGACAGGAAGTTGGAGGCCATGTGAGAGTTCAGCTCCAGCATGATGGGCCAGTTAGCTGTACTCTCACACAGAAGACCCATTAATTTACCGTTTTGCATGACTTCCTACTCTAGCCTCAAATCTGATTAGCTATGCACTTTATTCGCAAGGTTTCCTGTGTAGTTTGGCAGGAAGCTGAATAATAACTGATATGGTTTTCAGTAAATTGATATCACAGAATAATTGTGGCGGTGCCTCCATTAATATGGTGCAGACATCATTAGGATAGGATTAGGGGAGAAATGGAAAAGCTTTCTTAATCCAAACGTCGTAAAATTTTTGAGGATTTTTTTTATTTACAACAGATGACAATGAGCTTGAAACCCTCCAGTCTTCCAAACAGCTGTGATGGGCCGATATAAGGCGATACAGATGTGAAATACCACATGACGAAGAATTAGGCCAAAAGAAGACAAGAGCCACTAAACCAAAACCTGTCTGACTTCTCTTCACTGGTCTGGGTGACAGAATCAAGTTTTAGTTTGGTCCTCCTTTGTTGATTGGTTGATCCTTCCACCACCTTGGAAACATTTCAATAACTACTTTTATTGCCATGACACTTTGTACAGACATTCTTATTTTCTAGACTAGAGGATGAACTCTACTTTCTTTGATGATCTCTTGACTTTTCCTCCAGACTTATTTCTCCTTTTTTATGACTAAATACCTACAGAACGAAAGGCATTCCCATTAGCCTCAGCTATATGTTGAGTTTCTTGCTAATTAACCAATGTATGCATGCTAACACACTGATCTACGATGGTGATCATAGTTAAACATGCAACACGTCAGTACGTCAATATCATCATTTCAAGGTTGCTAGCATGTTGATGTTTGGATTTAGCTCAGAAAAGTCTCAGTGGGCATTTTCATGCTGTTCTATGAGACTGTGTTCTGAGAAATTGATGCTTGTTTAGTAGGAAACCAGCCGCCCTGCCGCCATAAGCCAGGAAGCTTAAATAGTTTAACTTAAAGCCAATGGAAAGGGATGCTCTTAGAGTACTATGGATAAAATCATAACACCTAATCAGCCTTCTTGTCTGTTTGACATCTGAGCCCACTCCATCTGCTGTTTAAGACCACACGATATGGTTAACAGCTCCAGGAAAAGCTAGTAAGGCAACCTTGAGTTGGCATCATTTTTTATGCCATTACTTAAATATGTTTCAATATGGTGGAAAAATTACTGCCATTCTTTCTTGGAAAGTTTACAAGACACCCATGCTTTCCCCATTTGCTGTTGATGCGTACAGGCTCTTTCTCTCCTTTAAAGAAGCGGCTGGTGAGCTTCTTGTCATCTGTGTTTACAGTGAGTTAGCATTACAGAAACAGACGGAAAATTCCAGAGGGTTTGTTGACGTGCTGAGGGGCTTTCGTCAGTATTGCCATTGCACAAACCCTTGTTGTTATCATCATTATTTCAACTCTTATTAAGGTCATGACAATCATTATTGTCACAAACTTTACCTTTCTCATCATAAACTGATGCACTCTGTGGTATCAATTCTTTAATGAACTGTAAGCTGTGGTGTTCACATTTCTTGATATTTGCATGCTTGCATTACATGACCATCAACAAAGACACACGCTCATGCTGTTGTTGTTGTTATGAGGCGATAGTGCTGGACTGATCCATTTCCTGTCTGATGCCACTGGAGAAGAGTGTAGTCCCCCAGTAAAAATACAAACACACACATACACAAGGAAACAGATACTGATACACACAGATAATACAGTGAGTGTGCTGCCTATGATATGAGCTCAGGAAACATTGAACTATCAGGAAGGGGAGGGAAACCAGTCTAAACATCCAATAAACTTCCCCACAGGACCTCTATCGTTCTATCAACAGGTGATAATACTAAGCACACCACAAAAATGTTGACATAATGGAATTCAAATGAATACAAGTTTATAACTTTAATTTTTAAAGTTTTCTTTTCAGTAAAGTGCGCCAACATGTTGGCCTGATTGAGTGAGGCATTTTTTGAAATTTAAGTTAATTTCATATGGCATCCCATTAATTAATCACTGAACATGTTACAGCTGATTTATAGCCTGTGTACATCTAAATAAATAGTTAAATTGTGGAAAATATATTCTTATTCTTGTACTTAGTTAGAGTTGGAGCATTAATGCATGAAGAAGCTAAAGGAAAGAGGTGGTTAGCTTAAGTAAGCAGGTCTACAAATACTGGAAATAAGGGAAACAGCTAGCCTAGCTTAATTCAAAGTTCAATATCTCCCTTCTTACACCACCTAAATACAGTTGATACACATTTGCATTTGATTCATACATAAAAAAGGTGAAAATTATTGAAAGCTATGTACTGCTAGTTGGCTATTTATTTTAAATTTGAACAGAGTCAGGCAAGCTAATTTTCTCCTGCTTCTGATACCATGTTGGTTTAATTATCAACCTCGCTAAATTAAGCTAAGGTAATTGACTCCTGGCTAACTCCATGCTTAAAGAGCAGAAATGCATGTGGTATCTTTTCTAATTCCTTTACTAAAAATTGAATTATTATATTTCCCAAATGCCAAACTTTCCCCTAAAGTGAGGACTAATCAGAACTTCCTCTGTCATGAAAAGCGCAACTGCACTTCAAATGCTCAATTTTTCTAATTCAGGTGGGTTTACACAACAGATGAATGTTTTACATTTTTAAACAGATGTGTACTGAGTTGAGACTCAGATGGTCAGATTGCAAAGTGACTGACCTGCGCCCACTTCCAAAGCCAGCTCCCCAAGGTGACATCCTCCGCTTCATCTTTAAGCAGGATGGAGGGATGATGGCAGAGGGAGGTAGGAGGAAAAACAGACAGACAGGCAGAAAGACAGACAGATTTGAAAAAAAGAGCAGAGCAACAGCAAGACATGGGAAGAGAATTATAGATGAGAGGTTGGGTGAGAAAACATAAAGAGCAAGCGGGAATGAAAGACAGCAGTGAGACAGTGAGAAAACAGAGGAGACAGGGACAAATACAAGACAGAGGGAGAGAAGGGTCAAAGAGAGGGGTTGTGGGAAAGAGCAGCATGAAAGGAAAGAAGAGTCAGTTAAATAAACAGATGAATATTAGGAAGAAGAGACGGACAAAAGAGAAAACACACTTACAGTAAACACAGAGGCCTTCCTGAGAAAAGCAGGGGTGTGCTTTTCAACCAAAAACGGTGAGAAGTCCTTAGTGAAATTACATTCTCACTCACATGTTTTAAAATAAGCAAACAAGTGGCTTAAAAACAGCAATGTGAAACTCTACAAGAAGAAAAAAAAATCAATCTAGTATAGCTCAGTTATGGTGCAATGGCTGTATTTTTTTCCAACCAAATTCACCATAAATAAATTGCCCTTTTAGAGGGTCAAATTTAAAACACATTTAAATATTTGATGACAAGCTGGTTTCTGAATAGCTGAGTGCAGAAAAAGTTATGTGACAGCAGGCTCATTAGTTAAATTTTGCAATCAGCTAAACAATTTAATCAAGCAAAAAAATTAAAACACTCATTTGCAATCCTAGGTAGTTTCAGAAAATACTAAACTTTTTGTTTTCCTTCAAAAAAACTTCAGTTTTTAATATGATGACTGGTTTGAATTTTAGCCTATAGGCCCCCAAGTGACCCACACTGTTATTGGGGACTGAAACTACCTGCATGCTCAGAGCTAACTTATATTAACGTGAAGTGTATACTCTTAATCAGGTTACAAGCTCACAGAGCACTGAGTTGCTTTTTTATGAGATAAACCTGCACAAGCTTATCTAATCAGTCTATTCAAACTAATTTATCCTTTCATTGTGCAGTTGGTGAAAAGGAGTATACACCAACCTCAACATCAGCCTCCTTCCCAGAACAAACCACTTGTACGGCTCATTATCACATTTTAACTAACCTAAATCATCTCCCTCAATGTCCCACATCTTTCTGAATGACAAAAAGCCATCAGTTTAACACTAGATGAAACCAATAATGCATTCTATGCCTAAAAATGTCTTTACCAACACTCTAATTCATGCAGTAAAACATCATCTTACAGTTTCATGTTATAGAGGGCATGGAAACCTTATAAATCTGTAGAGTCTTTTCTCTTGAGTCTTTAAACAGAAACTGTTTTTCACAGGCTCATAATTACATTCAACAAGCTAGAACTCCCTTTTTACTCTTTATTCTCATAGGCAGGATCAAGTTATATTGTTCTGTATATCTTGTTATTTTATAAAAATGCAAAACCACAACAGCGATCTGGGCGCTGTAATAACTTTCTGCCTATTTTTACAATTGTTTTCTTTTAGAATACTTCTACATGATTAAGTTTTTCCATTTTGCATTATTCCATGACATTTTTTGGCAGTTGTTTATGAACTTTGTTTTATTTAAGATACTGGTCCTGCAGCTTTGCTTTGCATGCAGTGTAAACACACTCTCAGGCACACTATTAGCTTTATTTGGAAGCCACCAAGTGTGTGTCTGTGTATATAAGAGAGAGAGAGAGAGAGAGAGTGTGTGTGTGTGTGTGTGCGTGAGCACGGGTATTAGCTGCATTACATAACAATAGATTAGCACGTAGAGGTATTCAGACCAGTAGGGGGTCTGCCTTTATTAGACAGATGAAATAACCTCATTAAGACCCACATACAGTACACACGCACACTAACACACACACGGAGTGAGGATAAACATGTCCATATTTGTCTATGACCTTAAATCTGTGCTAAAATGAGGCTTACATACACACAAAGGAGTTAAAACAAACACACGCAGGCACACCTCACTGCCATGCCATCTGCTGTAAACTAAGTCTTGTCCAGCTAAAGTAGTCTGAATCCAGACAACACAAATCCATGACTGAACTTAACAGTGTCCAGTTCTACAGAGTAAAAACAACTCTTATCAAGGAACCCTCCTGATTAACATGTAAGAGAAATTTTCAATATAAGGAGAAACTCACATACACGTGGCAGCAGATGCTAAATGGTAGAAATGAGTGCTGAGCTCTTTTGTTTGTGGATGACAGTAACTTGACTTCATCCACAGGGTCCTTGTCCTGCTGACGTAAAGTAAAGCCAATCTATTTCAGCCCTAATCCCTCAATGGAACCACTGTTAACAGACTCATTGCACCACAAGCTAATGTTGATGACTAATTGCCTCCTTTCAGCACCACCATGCTATGTGTGACATGACGTTTGACGAGCAGCAACTCTTAAGATCGGCGTCAATTGTACGGATTCTTGACTACAAAAAACCTGAAATATTGATAATAAATCCATTCATTGTTCTAAAATAAAGTCTCTGTGTGGAGACACATGGATCTTCTCGTCTATATAAAAGGAATAATCTAATCTAGTAGGCTGGTATAGCAAGCCCTATATTGGACTTTGAACCTTTACAACACAAATCCATACCACTCCTTTCCTAATCCCTCTGTACCAGCAGCACTTAACTGGGCTAATATGGACCTGATTGCATTACTACAGCAATTAGGGACCACAGAGTTAGAGATTTATAATGAATCAGAAGCAGAGACAGAGGCTAAGAGCTTAGAAAAGCACAAATGTATCGGGATATTTTGATATTTTGAATAAAACACCACAAGCTCTGAAACCTGGTGTCTGTTGTTGCAGAGTTTCAGTGCTGGTTCAAGAAACCCTGTTTTGCTTTCTCTTTTAAATAACATGATTAAATTACAGTAATGATTTCCCATTAGGCTCTAACACAACAAAGCCCTTAGCTGTGTGGCTGTACACAGCATACGCAGAGCTAAACCCCAGTCATGTGAGAGCTGTTAGAGGAGAAAGAGCACTAGTAGTGTTTATGAATGAAATTCTGTTTTCTGTCGCACAATCCATCACCTGAAGGAGGGCTGCTCATTCATATTCTATCAGCGTGGTTTTAAGGGCTAGTATTATCTAGAAAGAATGGTCTTTTATTCATTTGGATGTATAATTCCTTGAAAACACACAACAAAACTACAACAGTCAGTCTCTTATTTCAGTAAGAATCACCATCACTATATCATCCATGCGGAAAACCTAAAAAGACCAGTCAAAGACCTATTTCTAGGTGCTTGGCCAGAGAACTCAAGAATCTATTCCTCAACTCGCAGCATAGCAAGAGGAGATGAGAGGCTGAGTGGAGGGAGTGCGGATGAATTGGCCCCTGTAATATGATGTTAGTGGATCTATGACAAGCCACAAGCCTCCAATTTCCACCAAGAGAAAAAAAGATGCAGTTGAAGAATAGAAGGATTTTCCAGCCAGCCGAGTTCAGATATAGCTATAGACAGACATGTTGTATATACAGACATAAGCAGCATGCATGTCAACTTCAAAGTGTGTACACAACATAAAGCGTGTACCATATCCAATTTGAGGAGGTGTACATTTAAACTTTTCCGTCATGTCTCAAAACAACCTAATATTCTTGCTGACATGCTGGAAAACATTATCGATACATTTAAGAGAATATATGATACTTTCAGTTCAAAATCAGGCTGGATCTTATTTTCAGTCACTGGTTGTCTACCTTTTTTATACCCTTCTTTCCTCTACTGGCCATGAATCACAGTAGGATTAGCATACAGATAGCATCCACAAAGCAATACACTGCAGTTCTATTATGAGCACCTTTATTGGTCAGCCCCTTTGCTTTAAATTAAGCACAGTTATTATAATTTTTCAGTCAGAGATGGACAAAAATTGCGTTGAGAACAATTTGAATGAAGTTCAGCAAAAAAACAGCATGTGGATAAACAAGATGTATTTTGAGAATGAGGGCACGCAGGGGAAAATATATTAGTTTCACATAAAACTGTTACCTCTCAAAGCAGCTGGATTTGCAAGATCATGAGATCTTTTGATCTTGCAAATCCATTTTGTCAGATTTCAAGCTATGCACTTGTGTCCGAAACCACAGAGATTCTAACCAATCAGGAGCCAGTAGGAACTTGTGGCGTGGTTCAGGTGTGACGACCAGCAAGAGTTTGTTTTAAGGAAAAAACATTGGCTCCTTGAGAGGATTGCGTAAATGCTGCTAGCATTACTTTTATCATACCTGAAAAGTATTTCTGCATTAAAAGAATAGCAAAGAACAGCACTAAAGGCTTTTCTTCATAGTGAAGATGTTTTCACACTCCTCCCAACTTACTCTGCTGCCAGGGCCCTTTTACTACACTATATGGTCATTGGATGTGATTGGTTGAGGCTAGCCTGTGATGCAGTGTGATAGACAGGTAATTTACCCAATTATCTGTGCAGTATTTTTTTTTAAAGCAC
Organism: Acanthurus tennentii; assembly: GCA_029783805.1. Classification (NCBI taxonomy): domain Eukaryota; kingdom Metazoa; phylum Chordata; class Actinopteri; order Acanthuriformes; family Acanthuridae; genus Acanthurus; species Acanthurus tennentii. Next base: position 4,933,549 of record JAPZDZ010000026.1, on the reverse strand, counting down.
TTGCATTCTTCCAAAAATTTTCAAGGATGACTTCCTAGATGGTTCTTTGTAATCTGTGTATCAGGTCAATGAAACTGAGGACTCATCAGTTGTTGCTGGTTTGCTACTTTGCTTTGTGCCTTTATCATAATCATATATAAACCAAGCAGACTCAACTCCAACTCACATCAAATTACTCCTTATTAATGATGCAAATGTCAAGAATTCATTCTGTAATTTACACTAAACAACAGAAAGTAGTCCCTGCTATGTGCTAGATAAACTGTGTTAGACCGTTGAAGTCTGTTCAGAGTCCGGCCTGACTGTTTCCTTCTGACATCTTGTCACATGTCACCCTGCATGTTCTCAAATAAAACATTAATGGGGAACAGCACATTTAAAAAAGGCAGCATCCTTCGATAAACATCTTTCCCTCTCACATTACTCTCTCTCCAGATGTTAGAAAGCTTTTACATGAGTTTTTGTTATTGTCTAACCCACTTCCATTACTTGTAGGAGCTTAATTTGATCCAAAGGGCCATAAAAGGACAGGGGGAAATATATAAAGAATGTGGCCAGATAACACAGCTCCACACCAACATTTATTTATTCCCTCCTCCCCCTTTGTCTCTTCATTCTTTTTTACCTCCTGTCTCATTATCTCAACATCCCTTCTCTCTTTCTTTGTCCATTCTTGTCCCTTGTCCAACCACACATACCTAACTGGGAACATGGCCTTTAAAACTGTGGTATTTCCTCTTGACCCATTCAACTATTCAACGCCTGCATGGTCAGCAGGAGACGATGAATACAAAGGAAATTATTCACTAAATTTCAGTCCTGAGCTAAAAAAGAAGTCGCTGGCACTTTGACTTTCCCATGCTTTATAACGTAACAAAGATGTGAGGAGGTAATAGGCCGAGTACCAAGCAGTAATACTTTAATTTCTTTTGGGGTGCAGTACCGTTGAAGGAAAAAATCTAACTTAAGCTTCTCTATGCAGTTGTTAAAAACATAATGAGCAACCAAGATCCAAATTTTTACTCTTTCTTTCCTGTACTTTCTGGGTTTTCTTGCCTGTTTTCTTGCCAAAGGTCCTCGGGGTCAGTGTTCAAAATGCACAGGCCACCACAACCACTTTAAATAAACTCATGGATTATTCTGCTTCTGCCTTGATCCTTACACAAAGATCAAAACAGAACATCAGTTCACCCATATCGTTGATTAATGGGTTAGTTGGGGAGCAATCTTTGTCAACCTTGGAGTGAAGTTTCTAAAGCTGACTTTGGCTTTGTAAATTTTTTTCTACTACCAAAAAAATCTGCCTTATTTCATCATTCTTATCTTGAAATGTCCCAAACAAGAATCTGCTTACAGACAGCTTTTCAGGTAGTGTTGTCAATGATCACGTCATTGATTCTGACATTAAGTCAATAATCTTAATATGGGAAGTTCTGCATTCATAACTTATGAAGCAAGCAAACGACAAGAATTCCATTCAGTGTAAAATTTGAAAACCTGGTCTCAAATCTCTCCTGCTCCTGCTCATGCCTCCCAGAGTGTTTGTTGATAGGAAACCCATCGAGATAGGTAAAACATCCAATTTATTTTGCAATGATACATAAACCTTGGAATTCCCATCACTGTATTTGGCTTTCAAGCAGTCACGTTTTAATCCTCTCGAGCTTCACATCGTTTCAGTGAACTGTGATGACCTTTTACATACAGAATGATGAAGCTCATCTGCGCTTATTGAATCAGTACCAACAAAAACAGTCGCCTTGGTTAGAAGACGTAAGTATAGTCAGAGACTTTGGTGTTTAGAAACATGAGCCACTGGGATTTAGAAACAAAATGTGGGCAATATCATTGGTTTCATCTCCTTTCTTTATCCTGGTGAACTGAAATGATAATCTGTAGAAGTCGCTGTTATAAAATGTGGTTGGTTTTGAGTCCAGTTGTGCTAAATATATGTGGATCATACAAATCTGCAATTATAACGAGGAAATGGTAAACAAAACAACCACACTATAACAGAGCCTGTTGCTCGCTACAACAGTGACTGAAACAGAACCAGATCTGCCTGTAAATGTTCCCAGAAAAACTAGAAAAAGAGAGCTTAGCTCCTTAGTCCAGCATGCCTGACTGTATTAATCTGGACCAGTACTGTAGTAATCCTGCAGGAGCAAGGTTAACCAACATAGTGAGCAACTGGCCACAACCAGGGTCTTGTAACTAGAAGACTTGTGACAGAGTCAGGGTAAAGTAGTCAAAGCTTGGGTATTTTCTAAGAGTAGGCTATCACATGAGCTTCAGAAGAATCAAAAAAATGTAATCTCATCCTCCTTTAAATTCACATTAGCTGCTTAAACATGCTTCACCGATAAACATTAAGGCAGGGGATGTATCATTATAACATTGGTATAATGTACGATACTAGATATTGTCTCATACACTGGATATCATTATATCATGATATGAGTTCAGTGTTGTCTCTTCCTGGTTTTGAATGCTGCATTACAGTTAAATTATGTGATTTTTTTCAGCTGAACGACTTTTCAAGTATTTGCTTTTACCCATTTAGTCATTATATACACATGAAAAATGATTATTTATCAAAAGTCTCATTGTTTTAATATTTCTGTAAAGTATACAATAGCAAAACAA
>JAPZDZ010000026.1:4886333-4899639 GCA_029783805.1 Acanthurus tennentii | reverse complement strand
AGTCTGAGTCCGTCAGTCGTCCACTGTGTTCATGTCTCTGTCTTCCTGCTGTTCAGTGCTAAGCAAGTACAATATACTTTTCTTTCAGAGCTTTTATGCTGAAAACAGCTGCCTGCTGCAAAGAAATAACCCTGTGCGAGTTGTGCGCGTGAGCCAAAACAGTGAAGTTGCAGCCAGAGCAAAAGCTGAAGGGAAGCTGCAGATTCAAGTGATAATTCTCTGTAGGTTCGTCACTATGAGTGACCTCTGTCACACTGTTTTCACATGTCACTTGATACATAGGTATTATAGAGAATATGGATTATAGCCACTTAAATACTGAAACCCTCCAATTAATGGCCTACAGACACAGGATGTACTCCCACACAGGTGTTTTTTACCTGTATGTTGCCTACAGTTGTAATTATACGTCTTCTAAGGACTGTGTGTGCACAAGCAGGCTTAATTGTCGTTTCTCCTGTTTGCTCTGTTAAAAATGTCAGGACAGGAAGCCTCCCATAATCCCCCACATGGCCCTGCTCAGCCTCCATTAGAAAAGTGGTCTAATTGACTTCAATAATTGAAAACACCTGTGGAGGTGCGCACCAATTTTAAATTTGTTTTAATTTTTAATTTTATTTTGGTTTAAACTTTAAGTTAAAAAATGTATTTAATTTTAATAAAAATTTTATAATGTTTCTAGTTAGACTTTAGAATGCTTGTGCTGGTTTTAGTTTAGTTTTAGTTTTTTATGTACTTAGTTTTTGTTTTACAGGCATTTCAGTGTGTTTTTCATCAGGTATATGTCAGTATGTAGCTACATGTAGGCTATATACTTTTTAGCATGTTTCTGTTAAAAAAAACCTTGTGAATTGTTGAAAAGCTTCAACTGAAATGACTATTACTATTTTTTGATTAGTAATTGCAATATAATTTTGGTTTAAGTTTTTTCTTGAAAGGTATTGATTTTATTTAGTTTCAATTTAGTTACCTTTTTTTTTGTCACTGCTTAATTTTGTTTTTAGCTTCAGTTTTTGTTCACCATGATGACCCTTCTGTGAACAGACTATCATAAACAAACTTTATCTGTCCTTTCGGTGTCTTGTGCAACTCAGTTTGATATGTTTTGGACACCTGACAGGTGAAACATATTGTAAATTAAACACAAACGTCACCTTTATTAACAGGACATTGTGTCATTTTGTCCTCTGCAGTAAGTCAGTGTGTTTAATCTCTTTAAACATGCCAGAGCTTCTCTGCTAACCCACGATGTAGACATCTGTGTCTCCAGAGCACGTGGAGCATCAAGGAAGCAGCCAATTAGAAGTCAGACAAGATGTGATGTGTTGGCTGCCAACATGAAACCAGTTTAATCAGGAGTCATTCAGTTAGAGCTGACGAGCTCTTCCCTCGTTAGCACAGCTGGAGCTGTGAACCGTGGAGCTGGATGGAGAGCTCTCAGTTTTAACAATCACGTCTGCAGTGGTTAGCTCTGATGCTACACAGCAACAAGGTCCAGGGTTCGAAACCCAGGGCCTTCCTGTGCAGAGTTTCTGTGTCAGACATGCAGGTTAATTGGCAACTCTTGCCTGTAGGTGTGAAGGGGAGTGTTGGTGGTTGTCTGTCTCTCTGTGTCAGCCCCTGTGACATTTCCAGGGTGCACTCCCTCCACATATTGCCCACTATCAGCTGGGATCGGCTCCAACGCCCCCGTGACCCTCAGAGTTAAATCAATATAAGCTAATGACTGATGGCCTTTTAAACGTGGCAAAGAATGAGTGGCAATCTATTAAAATTACCACTAAGCATGATGAGAGAAAGGAAATTAATTTTCCCTCTCTTTTTTTAAATGAAGTTGGATGTCTGTAATCAGGTCTTTGTTGGAAGCTGGAGAGAGGGAAACCTGTGGTTTTCAAAATGGGGTAAAATGCATGTTCAGTGAAATGTCTATTAAAGCAGTAACAGGCTACTGTTGGGGGCTCAGAATAAAACATTGGCATCAGGAAAAGCGCTGTTTTGTTCAGTGGGGCTCTGTGCTTTTTTGCTTACAAAAGACAGACAAAATTATATTTTGTAAAATTTTACATCAGAACTCCCAGCCTGCAAGACAAATTCACAGAGTGTACGCACGTTTAGAAATGAAAAGCTAAATATCTTGTTTTTAATTGTTTTATTTTCAGAGTCTCCATTAATACTCTATCCATCCATCTTTTTATTAATACTGCTCATCCAGGGGTGGTGATTCTTTAACCCAACCCAACTCACACCAGGCCAGAGGAAGTTGCTGTGATGTATAATACTAAATAAATATTTTATGTACTATATATTATGTACAGTACAATACATACAGTTCAGTATGTACAGTAAAAATTGTAATAATTATTTCAAAATCCATTTAAATGTTTATATATCTTCCAAAGATCTGGTCACAATTCTGACTTCAGAGTTTGCATCTGATCTAAATACATATCCGTGTGAAATCAACTTTCAATCAGATGCCTTTATTTAAAAGCCTGAGGCAGAGTTTTCATTCCGATCTTCAGTAAGAATGCGCCATGGGAATGAATAATGAGCTTTTTACAACTTTGAAACTCTGTCAGCGTGTTGGGACTGTTAAGCCAGACTGCTCACACAAGGGGAAATTCACACACTGACCGTCTTGATCACAGCACCAGTCCTCATGTAAAAGTCAATAATGTCAGTGTGCATGAAGTTCCAGTGCTCATGCTACATTAGCTATGTTTCTATCCAGCTGCCCAGACACACTTTTGAAACATCACAAAGAATAAATCCAGTGTTTAGGCTGAACCATTGTGTGGATGTGGGCAGGTTAGTTAGAAGGGTGGAAATTATTGTACCATTTTTTAAGGGTGCAATGTTAAGAATTTGGGGGGATCTTGTAGAATGTATCAGGAATTAAATATTATATTAATAATTTTGATTTAATTGTTGTATAATCACCTTAAAAATAACAATCATTGTGTTTTTGTTACAATGAGTGAGTCTTTTAAATCTAAAAAGGAACCTCTTTTCCATGGAGTCAGCCATGTTTCTAGGATGGTCCAGAGTGGACAAACCAAACAAGGAATCCTTTGCATATTTGGTGTGATAAGTGGTGAGATGTTTAGATGGTTGTAATCTGCAACCTCGCCTCTAGATGCCACTAAATCCTACATGCTGGACCTTTAATGGTTGCAACTTATTAGTTGACAATAGTGGTGCATTCAAGTGATCATGATGGTCATTTATGGTTGTGTGTATTCATGGTTTTAACTACTTCATTAGAAACTCACATCAGATTCCTCATTAAGGTCGATTTGGACTTAATGACTGAATATGTATATGTCCATACATTTAGGTCTCATTGTATGTGTGTGTGTGTGTGTGTGTTTGTGATGCTAAACCATATCTCTAGGAGCATATTTGACTGCATGGTTACCTATGGCAATTAAACCAATAAATCTAAGCTGTCAGTGTATTGGCTCTACACCAAGGACACCCACAAGCCTTTGCACACACTCACCTAATATGTCTCAGGGTCTGAAAATAGGCTTTCCACCTCCTGACTCATTTAGGGAAATTCTTAATTATGTTGGGTTCATATGTAAAGGAAAATGCACACTTTAAATTTGACTTTAATGCAAAACTCCAGGTCTTCCTCTGTCTTTGTTCTTCTCATTCTCTCTCACACACTCTAATGTCCATCAAGCTCTTTTTTCGTCTCTCTTACTTTCCCAAGACACACAGCCTTCTTCTTCCCTCTTGAATTCTAATGTGAGGTTTTATTCAATGAATTAATCATGCATGGTGAAGTAGGCTAATAGTTGTTATGATGTAGAAATAAGAGTCCATTAGCAGTAATAAGAAGACTAGCTCGGCTCTTATAATGAAATACATCAAGGCCACTCAAAGGCTATGGTCTTATTTATAAATGAATCTTGTTCAGTGGTAAATCTGAGCAATTTTGGGCATGGACTACAATCTCTGTTATTGTAAGAGTGCATATTGTAGTGCTAACAATATACTTTTAATACACTAGATGTATGTTTGCTTCCTCATTACATTCATGGAATAAAAAATCTTCATAATGCAATATGAAAGCAAGGTTTTATTATTTCTTATAATGAATTTGAAAATGAGCTAACAAAACGTAATTAGATTTATATCATTTACTAAAAACCAAAACACAGCACTGTAAAATGTTGCATTTATAAAAGACACAAACAAGATCATGAGAGCAGCAGGACCACTGGTTTAAACAGATTTTAATCCATATTTTAGAGACATTAAATATTTAAAAACAATGGAACTGCATCACAACTTCTGATCATCACATAGAACAACTTCATTATAAAAAGAACCATATAAAAGGCCAAAAGATAGCACTGATAGAAACAGAAAAACAGCTGAAGTTGTGCAACACATTTAAAAATACAATGCAATCCACATTGGACAGATGTGTTCTCAGATGTTATGTAGTTGAAAGCTTTATAATGTGTTTAGCCAGTCATGTACATCAGGACCACAGAAAATTTTGTCAGGCTGAATCAGAGGCACTGTGTTACAATTTCTGACTTGAAATAAGCTAACTGTACCATAATGAGGTTCTCCACAACTTTGAAGGTGCAGTGAGGCATTTTGATATCAATAATTGCGACATAAATTTGAATTCTTTATAAGTGCAATGAGCAAAAATCTCTTTATTATGCACCTTTAAAGATAATATTAGGAGTTGTGGAGTTCACTAACCTGGGCCTCTTCTACATCAGCACTGAGACCTGCTGACAGATTTCACTGCAGGGAACAAAGTGATTGAAAATATGAAAGTGCTCAGAGTCAACACAGATTTTCAACTTCCTGTTTTACAGGTTGACTCTACCTCAGCCATTCTGAATCATGATTTATGCATGATTTAACACTGCTGTGTTCCAGGAGGGATACAATTAATACCTGCACATGGGACAGTGACCCCATCTCAGCACCTCGCAGAGGTCAACAGTTTCAAGGACTGTTTGACTGGCTAAAATGATAGAACTGCTTATTAAAGGTTTCCTGATCACTGTCACTTGATGAGGAACATGCTGACTAACTGTAAGCTAACAAATAAGCTCTTTTTCAATATGAGCTCTTAAGTAGGAAATTTGTAAGTTTGATTGTAACAATGTGTGTTTATTATTACAGTGCTCCCAAACTAGTCACCTCAGATCAGCCACAATACAAAAGGCCTATTAATGAAATTGGCAACACACTGGAAAATGACCTTACTGGTTTCCTTTTCAGGAGTTAAATGTGAAGTTTACCATTCTCATAGCTTTGCGTTCAGTATGAGAGAATGCCCTGAGGCAATTAGCCTAGCCTAGCATAAAGACTGAAAGCAAGGGGACACACTTGCTCAGTATGTCCAAAGTCATAAAATTCAACTACAATCAACCCTAAACTTATGAACTCATTAAATATAATTTGTTTAATCTATTAATAAACAGATATGTATATATGAAAATTTGTGGTCTTAGGGAGAGTTAGCTTTTGGAACTGTTTTTTAATAGCTTTGTTTAAAGTGTGAATTGAGGGTAAAAAGGAGGCAACACTTGACGAAGGTAATAGAGACAATTTGGGTGGTACTGGGATTTGATGAGCAGGGAACGAGACTCAACAAGTTGCCTTATGACCCTTGAATAAATGAATGTAATAATATAACATTCTAATTAGTGAACTTTTGAGGTGCTATACCGATTTTTAAACTTTGGATAGACAGTACTTCCTGTTCTTCATCCATATTTAAGGAACAGAAATGAGAGTGGTATTGATCTTCTTATCTAACCCTTGGAAAGCAAGTGCTTAGGTGAATTTCCCAAAATGCTGAACTATTCATGTTAAGATACTGCTCTTTCAATAAACAACACACATCTAAAGCAGATTGGCTGAAAAACTTGTTTGCCAGAGTGGCATTTTCTATTACAACTGAAAACAAGAACTCTCCTACAATATGAGTAAATTGCACTGAGGAAGAATTAAAAGGGGACTTAAATTGGGAGGGATAAATATGTTTGTGGTCATTTTGTAGAACTGACCTGTGCTGTAGTCAAAGCATATTAACGTTTCCCTCCAGTGACCTCAGCAAGTGAATATAAGATAGATTTAGAAAAAACTCAAATTTTCAAATATTTGTTTCTAACACTGTTGCATGACTCTGACAGTACAACTGATGATAATCAAATATAAAAAAAACCCCAAGAAATAAACAGCTTTCTGATAGATTACAGGACTTTGAAAAGGAAGAAAACCCTTTATTGTCCCTATAAATACTGCTATTTACCATATGAGGCAGTATGGCAATTTCCTAAGCAATCAAAGTGTATCTGTGATTTTCTGAAATGCAAACAAATATTCGAGACACACATCACTACTGGAGAGATTATCAATGTATTATCGGCTTGTTACCATCTGTTGTCAAAAAATAAATCAGTCTGTCTAGCTCTCTATTGTAATCAGCACAGCAGCGATGTTGTTTCTGTCACTGCTGCTTTTGATAAACAAGTTGACAACTGTGATAATGTAACAAGAGCTAATGAGATATTTAATAAGATGTCAGCAGAATAAAAGGCCATGCTGAGGCAGTCTGTCTCTGAAATGTTTCAGCATATAACCACATATTGACATTGCATATAGTCAAATGAGCTGTTGCATGAATTCAACATTTACCATAACCATCATGTGACATGTAGCATAGTGGGATGAAACCTATGCTTCCCATGATGCTACCGATGCAATTTTTTTTTACATTTTACAGCATATTATTGTATAAGTATATTGTACCGCTGCATATAATCAAAATAAGGACCATTGTGTGAAATTAACAATAACCATATAGTAACATCACTGTTTCACCATAAAACAAAACAACATCGAACATCATTGTATTGGACTGAGCAACACTGTGGATCAACTATTGACTTGAAACGACTGAGGTCTAGCAGAAACGGTTTGTGGGTTTTGTTTGTTGGCTGTTGTAGAAGTTCATTGGCTCATAGGGACATTTTGGCTTCATCACCTCAAATTAAAAAAAAAAACAAAACAAAACAAAACAAAACAAATAACAACTTTAAAAGGCATTTTTGTTCAACCACAGGGAATAAAAGTTTGAACTGTTACCCAAAGTGTTCACCAGTAAACCTAATTAGGCTTTCAGATAAAGAACCATGAGTCCATTTTAGAGAAATAGTTTGACATTTTGGGAAATACTCCATTTTTATTTACTGTCTTGCTGACAGTTACCGCTCTGATGTCAGAGTGTTAAACATAAGGCTAGAATAAGCAACCAGTTAGCTTAGCTTCGAAAAAATACTGGAAGAAATAGGAGGACATGCAACAAGTCCTCCAATCGAAACATTAATTATTATTTCTAAAATAGCGCCCCCAACAGCAGCAGGAGGCATACTCCACAGCTTATTTTCACTCTTGGGGTCATTTTCTGTTGGAAGACAGTCTCATTCTGATAGTGAGGTTAAGGTCACGGTAAGACTACAAATGGGATGTTAAGGTGGACCTTTTTTAACCCAGTTATAATTTTACACGACACATTGTCATTAATTACATGGTTGCTAAAGGTGGTTAACAGTTTATGATATTATTTTTATAAGCCACAAAATTGTAGCAGCTAACATCTATGTTGCTTTTTGACTAAAAGTAACCTTTTGGAGCATGTTGTATGAACTTGAATGTCACAATGCAACATTTCGCAACTTTGTAAATGAACAAGAATTCTAATTTACCTGATTCAATAGCCCAGCTCAAAAAAAAACTAAATACAGTGTGTAAGTCTGCAAACTTAAACAGTGTTAGGGAGTGTATTTTGTTACCTTTTGAAAAAAAAAGGATAGCTATTTTTTGATTTATCTGTCTTTATGCTAAGCTAACTGGCTACTACTTCTAGCTTTACAAGTGTAAAAGATGAGTGTGTTATCAGTGTTCTCATCTTAACTCTTAGCAAATAGGCAACTGTGTTTCCTGAAATGTTAAACTTCCCTGTTAAGTGACTTGATTTTCTTCAACATTATTACCTCCATTAGACTTTTACCTTTAGCATTGTACATTTGAAGCGGCTCTGTACTTTCAGGTAATGTTGAACATTCGCACTGCAAATGGCTATGTGACAAGATATACATCTACTGTTTTCTTTTTTCTTTTCAAAATGGACACAATAAGTTCTTGGTCTGAAGCTATCATTTATTGCATGCGATGGTTATAATTTTTCAGGCATATCAGACAAACCCATACTTGCTCAAATCATCTTTAAAAAAAAACAAAACAGCAACTGATGCAAATTTGACACGTTAAATCACACAATTTTCTTAAAGCCAAACCCTGGTGTCGTCATAAACGCCAGTAAAAAGCTTGTGGAAACATTTGATTTTACGAAAAACAATCTCATATTTATACCAATATGGTATGGAAAATCATTTAGATTAATTCTTTGTTATTAAATAAATAGAGCAATTCCCACTGGACACAAATAGAGGCACTTGAGTTTCTTTTTTGTCAAAGTGAAAATTTCTTTTCACATCCGCATTGTCTTCCATACACATTCAGCGATGGTCAAATGATCCAAAGTTAAAAACTCATGCTTGATGTGCTGGATTTACATAGACCATGAGAACAAATCCAGATTTAAGTCCTAGTAGCACATGTGATACAAAAGGGTCTCCTTTTGCCTTTATGTGCCACAAAAGGTTAAAAATCAGATTATAAATGGTGCTGTGTAAATGCAGCCTTAGTCTGTGCATGGGCACACAGTCTCTCTCTCTCACACACACACACACACACACGCACACGCATAGATACCCTATTTTCTCATATCACTCCCTCATTCATTCACATTGAATCATTTACAAGACACTAAAAACAAACACAAACACTGTATTCAGGAGTCACAGTCTGTACATTATGGTACACAAACATCATTATTGTCCAGTCAGTTAATGATTTAAATAGACTTGACAATCAGCTGTACTGTACACGTTTACACACTAACAACACAACACGACAAATGCTGGGGAATGACTCCAAGATATCAAGCAGATGATTTGATCTCATTAAGCTCTGTACAAAGTCGCTGCTCATACACAGATTTTCTGACATCAGGGCAGAAAAGCCGATGTGAGACTTTTACCCCGTTTACTTGATCTGCACGTGGGTGGGCGCTTAATTAGAGCCAAATCATACCAAATCTTGTAGTTTTTCCCCCTGTAAGTGTTTGACACCTTAGTGGGCGGGTTACTATGGGGAAGAGAACTGAGTGGAATTTCACCAAAGCACATAACCAGTAAGAGAGGAACCAGACGAATACTTCTTTTGATGGGAAACAAAGCCCTCATTTGTAGGACCAGAGAATTGAGTGCTTGTTCTGCTGAGCTGTTAACACTCCAGACTGCTACTCCTTAGTCTTTCTAGACACATCTTAATGTTGGGGTTGTCTTGATTGGATTGTTCTAAGAGGCTCACCATCTGAGATCTTACAGCTTCTATTTTACAGGTCACATGATTTTTTTAAGGTAACCGGACAAACTGAGCTTTTTCTATTCCTAATAGATGTTTTGAAGCTTTAAATGTATAAGTGACTTTGTATGAAACCCCAATACCTTTTAAGACTCATATGTGTTCATTCCAACAGTCTCACACATACAGTCTCTGTAGACTAAAGTATCATAAACATATCAAGTTGGATAAACTGGCATTACATATCTGGTCAAATTAAATATCTTGTTCACTAATTCTCTGACAGGATGATTCTTAAATTTGAATTATCCCACTTTTTTTGATCAGCAAAATCCTTGTATGGCTGCCTGTGTTTAGACAGCATTTGATGTCTACAAGTTTGCCCTTTTTATTAAAAAGAAGTAAATGGGATTTGTAGATAACCATATTTCAATTCCTTTATCAATGGTAAATTGTCTACATGTCAAATTGGATTAGCAACAATCAGGGTTGTTGGTGGAAATCCTAAGAATGTTTAAAGAATACTAGCCCTTAGCAAATGTTTATGTTATCTGAATCTAATGAAGGAAATGTGGTCCCTGTCACTGACAATGCAAACTAATGACTATAACAGAATAAATGCAAGACATAAATATTTTCAAATATTGAGTCTGACATAAAGAAATGTTTGTTCTTAATTACTTTAAAAATGTTAATGTAAAATTTGATTGACTTGTTACTACGTATGGAGACTTTTTAGCAGTCACTTCAGAAGCTGTTTTGTATCACTGAGACTAATTACTGTATCCTGTTAAATACCTAAAGGAATGCACAACACAGGCAGCAGCTTCTAGCTTCTGACTGAAAAAGAAGCAGAGGACTTACTTCAGCCTCTATCAATTCAGCTCTAGTGGTTGTAGTTGAGCTCTTTTCCCTTTACCAGCGTGGTCCTTATCTAATGGATTGGACCGGTACTCCTCTTGGATCGATATCAGCCTGAGGCTTTAATTCTAGTCCCAATCACAGACACGTTTCTAGGCCACTGCTGGAACAGATGAGCCTCTGTTTAGCTCCTCTGCTTCCTTCAGCCTCCTTAATCACATCAACTTCTGACATATCTTTTTGAAAATGATCCTGTCTTTTTAAAAATACTCTTTTAGCTGTCCTAGCTTTCTACTTTTAGCTGTTCAGGGACACAGGAAGGGTTGTAACATATAATGTACGTGAGGAATATAGGCAACCTGTGGGGATATACAGTTGCACTGGCTTCAAAAAGCAGCATTGGCCAAATTTCAAATACGCTAATTTGTATTGAGTGATTCACAGTTGAAAATCTCCAAACTTAGTTACTGTTCAGGCTTCATTGCAGGTGAATTTCAGTCCAATTAATTCACCCAGTGGATGCCGTTACATTACCGTGGGTGGTGTAGGGTCATTTGAAGGATCCCAGTGGGAACTGAAGTATCGTCCTGAGTCTCATCTCACTTGTTATCCCAGTTTTAGCTCCCAGGCCCATTTCATTTTTTAATAGGCTCTGGCTGAGTCCTTACAGTAGGTGAGCCTCTATGCGGAGCCAGTGCAGTCCCTGTCTGATGTATCGGACCAACTCAGTCATGCTGCTCTGCTGACTCAATGGCTCCATCACCGAGTCCAGCTCCTGGAAGAACTCTACAGGAGGGTGAGCGAGAAACACAGTTACTTTAGATTACTCTATGTGCTGCAGTTTGTGCTGAAATGAAACATATGAATTTATGTTTTTGAGGTTTTTTTCTAAATGTGTTGTTGGCATCGAGTCAGGTCAGTCACTCATCCACACCTTTAGTTTACAACACTTTCCACAAATTATGAATACCTGCTTTTAATTAAGCAGAAATCTAGTGAACAGTACTTTTTAATGAAAACATAAACATAATTTAACTTAATTTGGTGCCTTAGACAGCAGGACAGTAAGCTAAACAGGCTAATTAGCCTAACGTGATTTGTTTTTTGGCTCAGGCAGAATGATGATTAGCTTGACATGCTTTAGTAGCATGCAAGTTTGTTTAGATGGTAATTTGTTGTTAAGTTTATTTGGCAACCAAGGAAGCATGAGGATAAGCTAAGAATGCTAGTTATCTTAATATGCTGATTGCATTATTTGGTCGCTCAAGCAGAGGGGTAATTAGCTTGACATGTTGACACGCCGTTAGCAGTATACTAGTTAGCTTAATGTATTGTTTGTTGCTTCGTTTATTTGGTAATTAAGGCAGTATGAGGGCTATCTTGCTAAATGTTGTTAGCATGCTAGATAGCTTCGCGTTTGTTTGGTTGCACAGGTACCATGAGGTGTAGCTTGATGAGTTACAATGTTAGTGAGCTTAATGTACACCTCCTAACAGACTTTTACTGTAGTGCAACAATACCACAACAATAAAAATTTCTCACCGCCAGTGAACACAAGAGGATAAACCTGTGGCATTTTCCTTAGACTAACAGTGCTATGCAATTAGTTTGTAGAGTGTTTTATGATTTTTTGCCCTTTTAGCTACATTATGTGGGCTTGTATCTAAAAATACACAGATTCATGTAAAGTAATTTGTCAGCTGTATTCCTACCGCTGCTGTCAGTGGCCAGTCTGTCAGCTGTCTCCCAGTGTTCATAACTCCGCAGAATATTGTTGGTGATGTTAACGTGACTGGCAGCCATGTGGTGAATCCGCTGGGGAATAGCCACACTTCCAGACGAGCTGGTGGCACCTCCAGATCCTCCTCCTGCTCCTCCACCACCTCCTCCATTGCTGGCTGGGGAGGGACTGAGTGAGAGGGGAGATGGAGTCCCATTGACCCTGGAGAATATGGAGAAGCAGTGAGTACTGTTGATGCTGAGATAAGAAAAAAAAGATTTATGTATGCTTTTGAGTTACCTGATGACAACCAAAGAGGAAAGTGTGCACTAAATTTTGTTATCACAGTGTTTAGTCATCACATATTTACCAAAAAGACTTAGCGGTGTCAAGGATATTTCTGCTAAATTCTTTCTTTAATAGTTTTTGGTTATTAAAAAAAAGGTCACACTAGGCTTTGGAAGGAGGGAAAATGGTAGTGCATTGCCCCCTGTGGTTTAAAAGGTATAAGTCTATTTCATTAGTGACCAAATCCAACACACACTGGATGTGTCCAGGTGAGAGTTATTTTTAAATGTTAAACATAAAGCATTGAATATAACCAGTTAGTAAAATGTGCAATTTGCAATTTGCAAATGTGTTGTCAACGTATCTAAACCAATGGCTTGGTGTTGTTCCTCTGAAGGAGTTCAGGGCCTTGTGTTCTACTTCTTCCATATACAAATTTGCCACAATGGGGGATACTGGTGAGCCCATCGCACAACCGTGTTTTTGCCGGTAAAATTCGTTGTTGAATTGGAAGTATGTGGTGTTAAGACAGAGTTCTAAAAGTTGGCAGATCTGGTCTGGATTGAGATTGGATCTGGCATGCAAGGTTTTGTCATGTAATGAATATCTATGACCTTGATGAACGAGAACATTCACAAAAATGTGCAATGATTAATTTCATTTATGTCTTTGCTTACTGTAAAAAAAGTTTAAAGTGTACTAGAGTGCAATAAAACTGAATAAAAGGTTGCCAGTCTCTAACAATACTCTCTCCATACTACATTTAATTACTTGTCTCTGTACTTGTTCTGTTAGATCTTAGTGCTTCATTTGACATGACTGACCACCAAATTCTTCTGCAGAGACTAGAACATTCAATTTGCATTGGCATTAAAGGAATAGCATTAAGCCGGTTTAAGTCCTACTTATCGGATCGCTTTCAGTTTGTTCATGTTAATGATAAATCCTCTGTATACAGCAAAG
>JAPZDZ010000026.1:4859091-4872358 GCA_029783805.1 Acanthurus tennentii | reverse complement strand
GTTTGAAAAGGTTTCTTGTACATACACATTAAAATGTTCATGCAATCAGGTGAGGCAGCTCATAGTCCTGTTGATAGTTTAATCATATTTATCTCCACTAGCTGTTGATGGGTGTAATAAAGTGCCAAGACAAGTAGTGATGCCCCAACAAAAGCAATGACAAAGACCTCTAGTGAGAAAACATGGGTTTGAACAATTTAAATTTCGAACAAAACCTCCAATCTGCAAATGTTTTATTGAAAAGAAAGTGCACTCATCAAACTTGTTAGGCCTCAAGGATACACACAATGTGTTTTGTGTTATATTGTAAGAACTCGTTCTCGTTCAAAAGACACAAAAAAACTGTTCAAACCCTGTAATGATGGCTGTTAAACAAGGAAATAAACATACCAGCTGATTTCACAAACTACATCTAACTACATCATTTGGTTTCATTGTATTGACTGTGAGACCTCTATTGGCAAATTACTCACTGTGGCTTACATGTTGATGAATACCTCATTATAAAACCCCAATCTGGTCCTTAAAATGTTTTTGTATCTTTTGTTGATTTATTAACTTTTCAGTGAATAAAATTCTAAACTCAACTATGTCATTCAATAAACTGCTGTGTTAGAAACTGATCATAATACACACATCAGTCGTTGTTGGTTGAACTTAGTTTTTCATAATTAAATCAAACCTTAATGACAGTATCCCCTGCTTTTCCTCCTGTTTACTCCTTTGGGGAGCTCATGTAGAGGATGTGCGTAGCTTATTAATACTCACTCTGTGGAGCTGTTCTTGTGGTTGTGTATTGGAGAGATGCAGGGTGGGAGGAGCTGACAGTCTTTGTCCAACCGCAGCTTCTTGTTCCCGTTGACCGTCGACTCACTGTGGTCCGACTGGAATGGAGAAAAGAGAAAACACAATTTATCTGAGTACATTTAAGAGAAAAAGGACACAGTTGGAGGTTGAGATGAAAATATCTGAGCAAAATAGGAGATCATGGTTAAAGACTTTAACATATTTGTGTGCATATGAGGATATTTTTAGTGAAATAGAGTAGAAACAACACCTTATGTTTCCTCTTGCTCTTGCTGGTGTGTTTCTCTGTTGGGGCCACTATGTTTCCAGCTGTCTGCCTCCTGTGTTTGCCTCCATTCTCTCCTCTGTCCGTCCTCCCAGCCAGCCTGGGATTACTCTGCTCTTGCCCTGGTGGGTTATCCAAGACCCCCAGACCTTGGCATACCTTCTCTCTGTCTCTCCCCGTCATCCTTTCCCGCTCCCCAAGCCCAAATCTTTCTCTGTCCTCTCTGTCCATCTGCCTCTCTCTCTCTGTTAATCTATCTCTGTCACCTTGCCTCTCTTTGTCCTGCACTAATCGCTCATTTTCTTCTTCCTCTTTCTCCCCTTTGGGTAACTTTTGCCTGTCTCTCAGCCCTGGCCAATCTCTGTCTTCCTGCTTCTGTCTTTCTCTCTCTGCCACTCTCTCCCCCTGTCTCCCTCTGTCTCTCCCTTCACTCCCGTCTCTTTCTGCTATTCCCACTCTTGATCTTTCCCCCAAACCCTGGCCAGGCACCCTGCTGAGCAAACTCAGGTCAATTTTCACCCATAAACTCTGAATCTCTTGGTATTCTCTCAAGGGGGAGAGAGGCACCTCGTGTCCCATGTTGGAGGGTGGCGACATGGACTCCAGGTCCTTACACTGTCCTCCTGACCCTCCAGGATCAGGAACAGAAGTACCGAATGAACCACTTATGTTGCTAATGCTTAGCGAGTTACAGCTACTACTGCTGCCATTACTGCCACTGCTGATGCTACCATTACTACTGCTGCTACCATTAGCGGTCACATTGCTACTATCTTTGACTCGAAGGCCCTTCCCCCCAAATGATCCCAGGCTGCCCATGCTGCCAACGGAGGCGAGGCACGGCAGAAGAGGCGTGTGTATGTGTGCGTTGGACAGAGTCTGTGTGTTAATCGCCGAGCGTGTGGTCTGAGGTGGCAGAGTGGGGATTTTGATGGCTTCCTCTGAATCTGATTGGCATTCAGAGGACGAGGAGGAGGAGTCCGTCTCGATGAATTCTCGGGACTTGGGTGTGATTCTGGTGTTCGGACCTCTGTGTTTCCTCTTGTCCTGTATACAGAAAAATTAGTTTTGAGTTACCGCATTATGAAATAGCCACCAATGCATTTTTGCATTTTAAACCCTTTGAAAAAACTAACCTGCAGCTTTTATTTTTATACATTTATATCTGCATGTGATAATATCATGCAAATAAGGCAGCCTTGTTCTACTAATATGTGAAGTGAGAAGAAACCTGTTTCACTGTCTAATTTTGTAAGTCAGTGATATTCTCTTCACACCATCACACTACTGAGCACAGGCAGCCTGATGTTTGTCACATGCAAATGAAAAGATGCATTTCACATTTCCTATTCTCAATTCTTTCTCGGATATAATGGCACAGTTTCAAAAAAGATGTCTTTATCACAGATCATTTCGTGTCCACAAAAAGTGCCTCCTCACTGATGGCAGCAATGTTATTCAGCCTTGATTGCTGCATTGTCAACAGTAAGGAGGTTTTTTTTTAGATGTATGAGCTCTCTCACTGTTGCAATCTAGATTTAGAGAAACTGGGCAAGTGAATGAACGATGCCTTTTCTAAAAGCTGCGACACATTTCTGACTAGGACTTGCAATAACCTTTCAGCCCCTGCGAATGCTTGAAGAAAAGTATCATCACTTTAATAGACTTCATAACACTTCTGCTCTCCTTGCCTCCATTTGCTCGGGATATTACATGCTCCGAAGGATAAATCTGGCATAATTCTATTTTAATTGTGTTAATAAATCTCATGAAAATACCAACAATGTGTTTGTCCTTCTCTCAAAACTTTAAATCTTGTCTTTTATCAGGGCACTCAGGTCTTAGACTAATGGTTCCTCCTGAAGACAAATATTTTTAAAAGCATGTCATTTAGATTCTTTTTTATGTATATATACTTTTTAACAGACTCAGTAACTTTCTAAACAGCCAGGCCCTTTTGTTTTGAGCAAAATTTGCTTAAACAGAGGGGAGTAATGCATTTGTTTGAGACTCTTTTCATCTGAGAATCAATACACATTTGTCGTGTTTGTGATTTACCACAGCAGCATTGAGTCAAATTAAACTACAAGGCTCATGTTCATGGTGATGATTAACATGATTCTCAGGGCAAAAGTGGGTTTTTAAGTCTTAAGTCACAAATGCATGTATATCAGGCTCTAGCTACAAAGACAATCTACCTTAGTATAATGGATTCATTGTTGTTTTTTGGCTTTGATAGGATTTTTCCACATTAAGAAAAATATAAAAGATCAAACACTGTTATCCTCTAAGAGAAAAAAACTTACAGCTGTTTGTGCATCATCATCCTGACAGACAGACAGGTGTGTGACAGACGTGTGTTAACAAGCACAAACAGTTGTTACCTGCCTTGCTAGGTCTCTTTTCTTGAAAGCTCCTGTTTTTATATCTTAGTTAAATTGTCCCTCAGATGCTGATTGCTTAATTTTACATGAAATGATCAATGATTGTTGCTTGAAACTAATGGAAGCGAGTATCTGGACTTTGTGTGCAACATCAGCACAAGAAAGTGATCATAGAGGTAGATGAAGAAAATAACACCTAAGGTTTTCAGTCTTTAGCAAAACCCACTGGCTTGGCAAACACAAAGTGACAGTTTTCATCAAACTTTTGGAATCAGTCCAATGCATGTTGCCTTCTTCAAAATCCACTTTTTAATGCACTTGAAAAAAGGAAAAGACTGTCTCCTGTGTAATATATTTGCACTGCAGGCAAAGATTTTTCTATCTTAAACAGAAATCTTTAACAGTGTTTTCTGGAAAGTTAATGTCTCCTGACTGTTGACCCTAACGTTAGCTGTTCTGCACAGTAAAGGCTGGTAGCAGATCAGGTGTCGTGACAGCACCCACAGCACAGGTTGCAGACATTTTAAATTAGGTATGTTGGTGGAAAAAAATGGAGGAGTTAAAAGATGTTGAAATCAGATTATATAATACTCCTCTTTATGTAGGTGATGTAGAATCAGCTATGATGGATTAAAAATGACAGCCTTTGAGAAATTACCTCAGTACCATCATCAATATAATCTTGCCACGATGAAAGCAAGTCATGTAGAATGAACTGCATTTTTTGCCTTTTAGGCTAAAATATTCACTTTTAAAGCCAAACACTGTAGTTAAAGTAAGGCCTTGTAGTGGGATAAGTGGATTTTTCTCTTTCTTTTATTTACCTGAGGCATAGTACTGTTGAAAAGAAGCACAAAATAAAAAAGTTTATTAGTAGTCATTATATGCAGTGTTAGAGCGAAGTGTGGAGCTCTGAATAGCTGTCAGGCTGACTGAACCTCTGGCAGATGTCGGGGTCAGACACGTCGGCCTCGGGTCTCAGCTTTTGTTGGTCATGAGCTTCAACAGACGACCTGAGGTTTACTAGATGTTCATGTCCAAATGCAGCTTTCATTGTTGCAGTGTTACTGACAGCTGGCGGTTCATTTGTCTCAGGGACTGAGCCTTTCAAGCATATTTACTTCACAATGACGCCATGAAAACGGAGAGGAAATTTGTTTTTCAAAGCAAACAGATTAAATGACATGAGGCACCGGTGTCACCCAGATCAACAAAGATCAAAACATGGCACGTCCTAAAATGAATTCTACAGTGAACTGACATTCACTACTTTTGTCATCCCAAACAAGAGTGTGTTTGTATTTTTATGTCTCATATGTCAAACTAACTTCAGTGGATTTAAGATATTTTCTCTCAGGTTACAGAAGGTCAACATCAGCAAGGATTAATTATCACTATAAACTCATTAACAGACTCTGTTACTGAGTGTACAGTAATTCAATATTATAGGAATAACACTGTAAATGCACATCATTTTTAACAATATCCAGCTAATCATTTGTGGATGACAGTGATACTTTAACCTGGCAGTTGTTTTGAAAGAATCAAGTGTTATTTAAATGAATTATGTGAAAAAATTATATATGAAAGGGATATTATCATCTTCTGTAACCATGGTAGTATTGTTTCTTTCCTTTTCTCTGTATGTATTAGTTACAGTAAGCCGGCTTTATTTTAGAGGCCCTCTTACTTTCCTTTCTTTTCCTTCCTTTCTTCCTTTTCTGAAGCTACCTAATCTTCATAAAACCACAGGGTGTTAACTCATTATAGGTAAAGACGATGGTCGATGATTCACTTCGGTCTCTCTGACTCCCTCTCTCACTTTTCATATTTCGATAAAACCAGTCAGTGTTGAGCCTTAGTCATGTGATTTTTGCATTGTGTGTGAAATTTATGACTTTAACAAATCATCCAGAGACTGCAGATGAATTGATCTCTACAGGATTCATGTACAGTGCCACATGTGCACAGCACCTGTTTTAAAACTGTGTTTTTACATGTTTCAGTTGTAAGAGAAGAAGGGCCTTGGGACATGTGTCCTGATGACACTAATTTTCTTTTTATCATATCATATCGCATTGTACCGTACCGTATCGTATCGTATCGTATCGTATCGTATCGTATCGTATCGTATCAATTCAATAGCTAATTACTTAATAAAAGAATAGTATTAGCTATTGAGGGAGCAACAATGTATAAAAACTATGTGTATCCCACAAACAAAGTGTTGTACATAATATTTAAATTTTATGTATTTTTATCCATCCATCCATCCATCCATCCATCCATCCATCCATCCATCCATCCATCCATCCATCCATCTATCCATCTATCTATCTATCTATCTATCTATCTATCTATCTATCTATCTATCTATCTATCTATCTATCTATCTATCTATCTCACCTGATTTGCACTGACAGCAGGTATTGGCACAGGGGTTTGCTGTAGTGTCCCTGGTGGAGTTACTGTGTTGTTGTTGTTGTTTGAGTTAGTAGCACTGCGAGGTTCTTTTCTGGGGGCTGTTTTCCCACTGGGGGGTTTGCTTCGGGGCCTCGGGGGGTTCTGATGCTCCAGCGAGGGGGGAGGCAACAGGTCCTTCTCCCTTGCTGCAGGGCTGAAGAAACAGAATAAAAGGAAGTGTCACAATACGCATTAGATTCGCCATTAAGGAAGGCGCCGCCACTGTCGTGCACTTTTATACTGACAAACAGAAGAAGATAATGTTTGCGTTGGCCAGCACCAGGGGGTCAATGTGTGTTAAAATGAAAAAATATAAGACAGCATGAAATAATTGAAAACAGCATGTATTCAGCCGAACTAGTTTGGATGTGATAAGATTAAAAATGGAAAAGGGTAGGGAAGGAGAGACTGAAGGAGAAAAAGAATAAAGAAAAGATGCTAGGAAATCAGTGCTTTTTCTACTTAGCATTACATCAAGCTGAGATGAGCTTGGCATGGCTTCTACTCAATTTTAACATTTTTCACAACACATGTGGGAGTGACAGTGTTCAGGGGCGAGCTGCTAAAAAGCTCAGTGATCCACTGAAGCCTCTGTTAAGTCCACCATACTAAGGGATATGTTGCCTGTGATATGCAACTTACTAGGCAAGAAATTAGTTGTTTAACTGTTTGTTCAGCCTGAAATATCACACTGAAGTTAAATTAATAAATTACCACCTCAGTTAGTTAGGCTTGTACAATGAAAAATACATAACTTGAAATTATAATGGAATTTTGCTGTATAACTCGAGAGCCATTTGTTTCAATGAAGGAGCCATTAAAAGTCATATATAATAAAATATTGGTAGTTTTCTGAATTCCTAACTAATATGTTATAAACTAATTACTTAACATCTTGACAATACTGCAGTAATAGGAACGATATAGTGAACATTTTGAAATGAAGCATTCTCATTAAGGCCATTCATTTGGGATAACAAATAAATATCCTCAAACTAAGTTTGACTTTTAGAAAAGAAGCTCTTAAGAGGGGGTCATGGCACATGTAACGTTCCCACCATAAATGAACTGCTCTAGAGTTTGTTTGGGACCAGACTGAGACCACCTTTCCTGGGCCATGATGTGCTTCTTTCGGTCCACACTTGAGTGGGATTACTGCGTTTACATCTGACCAAACAAGTTACACCAGGAGTGAAAATTAACCCATTTCATTGGACCAATAACACACACAACAAGAAATAACTCAATTGTCCATGGGTGAAAATACAATGATTAAAATATAGATAAATATCCAAAAAGTATGTTGAAATTTCAGATGTCATCCATATTTTCTTTCTTTGTTTTGTATGTTTTTAATAACTTGATCATCACTTTTATGGGAGTAATGGGTTAGCAGTGGATCAACAATAAGTAAAGTGACACACTTACAACAAACTAAATGAAAAAAGAAATAATAAGGAAGTTATAATTTTGGGATGCAGCTACTAAATGATAGCTTTAACATAATGTCAAAATGTTAAGCAGGGGTCATCTCCTTCATTTTACCTATGCTGGCTCGCTCTGCTCCATGTCTGGTTTGGATTATCCTCCAAACTGTTTGATCTGTCTGTCCGTCTGGGCTGTTTCTTCCCTGTGGTGGTCCTCCTCTGGGTCGTGACCTCTGGCCCAGACAACAGGCCCGGTGATAGCCTCATCTTTGACCTCTGACCCTCTCCTGAGGCCTTTTGGTTGAGCTTGGCCTTGGCCTTCTCTCTGCCTGGGCTGCAGGGAGCAAGAATTGATTTATTTTCTTTTGTGGTTAGAGACACATTTTTGTCCATTTTTGCCTTCAAATTGCTCATCCTTCCATCAGTGTGCTTTTCATTCATTCAGCAGATATGATTTTAAAAAGTTACTTTGGCAATGACTCAAACAAATAAACTGGCAGCTCTTACCACGAGGCTCCTCTTGTATCCTTGTGTTCCACTGTTGGAGCAGCTGGAGCAGCAGTGCTGTTGGATCCACAGGGCTTGGTTTTGGCAGCCGTACCCATTGCTGGTGCTTCACTCCCTGGAGAGAATGTCTCTTGACCCTGGGTGATAGAGCCTGTGCAGAGGGTCATTGGACCAAAGAAAGTATTTCAGATCAAGCAAGAGTTTTCTTTCTTTCTTTCTTTTAACCATACTTGCTGTTAGACACAGTAAATGTAAATGACCAGACCGACCTGTGCCATGATGTTCCTGCTGTGGGGGAGCCAAGGATTTGGTTTGCGCTTGGACCTTGTTCAACCAGCTGTCAAGCTGCCACTTGTTAGTGGAGGGAGGCTCAGGCTGTGGGAGGAAAACAGCTTATAGATGACTATATATTTTAGAAGTAAATACACTGTGCAACAACTCAGTTTTATTAGTTTTTTATTGTTGTATCTATCATTTCACTGTGGTAGCAAAATTTAATCTGGTCTCAAAAAATGGAAGGAAGTTACAGATTTAAAAGAGATTTTTGTCCTGAAATCATAAATCACTGAAGTGTTCATTTTCTGCACACAGAAAAGAAAACTTTTCTTCATGAAATCTGAAAGAAGCTCTGTTTGATTGGGTTGTGACTTGTTTTCACAAATAGCTGCCTATGTGTTGCATGCTAGTACATGATTTTCTTTCTCTTTCTCTTTCTCTGCATCCATCTCTCTCTCTCTCTCTCTCTTTCTCTCTCTCTCTTAATTTCACCACACAAGCCTATGAAACCAGGCAGCTCTGAGCCATTAAAATAATGTTATAAATAATGTGATAAGTCAGCTTTCTGCGGTCGGAGTTTTATGACTTTCAGAGCACCACCCAGAGACTGTGAGAAGAGACCATTTAATGTACAGGCAGGCAGACACACTGTGAAGTGAACATGGGTGAATCAGGAGGAATAAAAAAAAAGGCAATGAAAGTGTCTTTTTATGAAGTGTAAACAAAACTGGAGACACTGGTCAAAGCTGGAGACACGCAGAACGAAACTAATGTTACATGCTGGAAATAAACAAAACCTTGTATGACTCCAGTGATGATTAGATGTCTTCAAACTGGGGTTACAAATGAGCATGTGGGAACTACATTTCCTGTTTATCCAACAATGGGAATAATTCATAAAGTTTCTTTCAAGAAATTTACAATTTTTTTTTCTCATGAAAGTAAACAAAAAATGCATTAAATTCTGTGTAAGTTATTTGTTCCATGTATTTCATCCATAAACTTGCAATATTCACTGTTTGGGCCAAGTTCACACAGACACGTTCACACACATTCACACAGTTGTTACATTACCTCTGGAGTGTTTGTGCGCGAGGCCTGGTTATACTCGCTGTCACTGGAGCTGCTCTCTGACTCATCGGTGTCCGACTCTGAACTGCTCTCCGATTCGCTGCTGCTTCCTGATGCTCCACTACAGAAGACAGAAACAAAAGAAAGGAAGCATGAAAGACAGGCAGGAAGAAACTTTTCTGTTTCTTATGTGCTTGTGTGTTAAAACAGTTGCAAAAATAGAAGAGAAAACAAACACAGGTATAGTTTCTCTTAATGGTGAAAGAGCACATTCACGGCTGCTGTCACAGGGTTATGTCATATGTTATATCACATATATGTAACTGGGTTATATCACACAATTTCACACTTAGCAGGGGGCTGGGTGACACACATGGATCCTCTCTCTTTCCCTCGCTATTTGATATTTTTGTAAATGAACCACCTGCTAGCACTATCTGGCAGAACAGAACAGAAAAACTCATTTACTCCAAGAATAAACCATCATAACTAAATACACCGTGCTTCCTCTCTTACAAAACCCAAGGCAAACACTGAGTTCTTTCAAGTTAATCACACTGTGAGCAAGGATGAACATTTTACCTCCGCTCTTTTACCTCCTTCCACTGATGCAAACAATTCCAGCCAAATGGACTCATTTCCATTAGTTCACATTTGCTGAAATAAGGACCATAAAATATAAAAAAATGTCTGAAACCGGTACAGGTAGATGTGGTCTTCACAAGAACATAAGTAAAAATATCATCACAGTATGTGTCCACATCTCTACTTGTACAAAGGGAAAATCCCACTTTGGGTTGCTGTGTCTGCATCATTCCATGATACACAAACATCACATTATCAATCAATATTGTTTTTGTGTACAGATAAAAACTATTGTCCCTCCCACCTTAAAACAATTATTTAATAAAACAAGAAGGGATGTGTGGTCATGTAAAAAAAACCTACAACAACTTCTGGTTAATCCCACCCACTTCCATTCAAAGATTTAGGCCCCATGCATTCAAGGTATATATATATATATATATATATATATATACAGTGCAGTGAGCTCTCAACGTTTTACCATTTTGAACAGGAATGAGGAATTTTAAACTGAATTCAGCTTTTTATACCCAAATTTGAGCCTGCTCAATGGGCTTCTCTGAGAAGTCAGAAATTAATCAAGCATAACATTAAACCACTAAAACTATTTTTTCTGTTCAGGAATGCAAGTAAAGAACTATAATTTGACATATTAATCAAGAAATAATAATGTGCTTTACTGTTTTTTTCAATTTTTTTGTCAATCAGTAAATTTAAAAATTCATGATAACGATAATAATCATATTTTAGCATTAAAAATATCATTTCGGTTAAAGAGCTTCTACATATTGGTGTATTAATCATTACAGAAACATAAAAAATTATTTTGGTAATTACCAATGCTGTTAATTTAGGGCACCTGGGGCAAAAATCTTACTTTGGTGGGTGGTCTAATAAATTTGTTAAGCACTGTATATATATATATATATATATATATACATACACAATTTTTTTTTTTTTTTGCCTTACATAGCAGAGAACCTAATGGTACTGACTCTGATTTTTAACTACTACTCCCTGTCTCACATTTATACATTTTTACTGTAAAACTAATAATTATTAATGACAAATAATTTTTCTAATTTTTTCTCTAGCAGAGAGCTCCTGTTTTTTTTTTTTTTCTAGTCAGTTCATAACACTTAGTATCTTACTCTTATCTATTGTTTTTCCTTTGGTGAAATTCCCACAGGTAGTATGGTTGTTCATCCCATTTGTCTTTATCTTTTCTCACACATTTAGTTGACACAACCAATTAAAGAAAATCTCCTACTTAATTAGAACTAAATTCCCATCTTCACCACAACTTTTAAGACAACACATTTATCTCATCTATGGACTTGATTTAAAGCTACTGAGAGGGAGAGATTCTATACACTGTTATCAAAAACAACAACATAATTTACCATAATTAAAAATCTACTCCAAGTGCCTGAATGAGCGGAATTTATCATCAAACTCTTTAAATAAAACAATAATCTCTCTCATCTTTCTGTTTTTGTCTCATCTCGCCAATTTTAAAAAAGGATAATAATTGAGGAAGCCAGCCACCCTGTCACAGATTCAATAAAAATGAAGCATCTGACACAGAATATAATAAACGGCTACTAATAAACACATAAACACAGCGTTTTGAACCTGTTCAATTGTCTCATCCTCTCTGGTGCTTCGGTTGGCCTTGTGTTCATCCATCCTTCCACAGTGCTTTGAAATGGCCCCCTAGAGGCAACGCACCCGCTCGCCCCAACTTAAGAATACACACAAATGCACTTGCACGCACAGAAATTGCAATTATGTGTAGTTTTCCTTTTGTGTGTGTGAGAGTGTGCACGTAATTTCAGTTCAAGGCTGCCATCACAGCAGGCACCAATCTGTGTGAGCAGTCAAGCAGCAAATCCATCAACTGTTCCGCAGGCGACGCACACACAGACACACATGCACACACACATACACGCTCACGCACACCCTTACACACACACACACACACATGCACACATAGCCACACACAAAAAAAGCACAGTGACAGATACTGTATGAATGCAGTCTCTGCCCTCTTTTTCTTCTTCTATCATTACTCATCTCTTCTCTCTTTCTGGCCCTCCCTCTCTCTTTCATTTTCAATTAAATTTTCACCTCAGTTTGCTCTATTAGCATCACAGTTGAAACAATATTGGCGAAGCATGGAGCTTAACTCCCTGTATGCATGTTTGTGCGTGTGTGTGTGTGTGTGTGTTTTCAGTCCTCCCTTTGCAGACTCTTTTATGCAACCACTGCCAGTTGTGTGTTTGGAAAACATATTAAAGTGGCTTCAGAAACTGTTTTGAACAGCATAAGAAAACTAGCTGGACTCTGTTTTCTACTCAACAGTGCAAGTAACTTCAGAGAAAAGCAAGATCTTGTCTGCCTCAGTTTTCATTTTGGTTTTTCGTAGCCGATGCAGGCTGCTAGAATAACATCACAAAAGAAAAACAAATCTCTTCATAGATGCCACTCCTTTTTGGCAAATTACTGCTCATTAGGGATGGTTCATGATCTTGGAAAAAAAAAGAACATGTCATGCTGTATTGAAATGGTCTTTTATTACAAAACATTTTTCTCCTTGTTTTTTACCAGCACCTGGTAATAACAGGATACAAGTATCATGGTATAACCACTCAATAATTAGGGGCACTACATTATTCAATGTATGGTCTATAGGGATTGACTTCAGACACAGCCATTTTCATTAAACCTAATCTTAATCTAATCTTCTTCATCCAATATTACTGTTTCTCAGGCAACAGTCATTTTTAAGGTTGTTTTACAAATTACAACATTTTCTCCTCTGAACTTTGATGCATGTGTTGTGTTCATCAGCTGCCACTGTTGCCTGATGAGCAAAGGAGATGTAATCTGACAAGTTATGTGTTAAAATCACTGAGATGTGACAAACAGTGTCAAACATTGTTTCAGTTCTTTATGGTGAACAGCCACATCCACATATGGATCACTGGAAGACTGAGGTAAGGATGCCAGACAGATGGCATAAGAGATATTTCCTGGACTTCTGTCCCTGTCTGTTTTTCATGTCCCTCAGTGCCTTTAAAGAATCTTTTGATGTGTAACTAAAGAGAGCCAAGAGTCCTGTGAGTCGTAGAACAGACTCATTGCTATGCGTGACTTAAATCCAAGAGAAGATACTGACCAGACTGTGGTACAACTCCACTCTGTAACATTTTTATTCATCTTTTAAGCTGACAGCTTTTTGAAGGGAAAAACAGTCGGAGCCAAAATGTTTATGAAGTTTTTGTTGTTGTTGTTGTTGAAGAGCAGTAGTCAGTAAGTGCCTTTTTCCATCCTGTTGTTTTTATATGCATTTTCTATTTGCACATGAAAAAAAAGAGTGGAATTTTTTTAAGTCCAAATTTTGGAAAAATAATTTAGATGCTGAATAAAAGCAAAATGCAACAAAGTGCAAATAACTTATGGGTTCACTGTAGACACTT
>JAPZDZ010000026.1:4795855-4811890 GCA_029783805.1 Acanthurus tennentii | reverse complement strand
ACCTCCCGGACCAGCACATCAGTTTTCTCCTGGGAGAAGTTTGGCCGACTGGAGCTGCTGCTGTCTTCCTCCTTGGTGGTGGAGAGGTGATTTGATTGGTGGAGATTACATTCGGCTGTGTTAAACCTGTGTTAAACCCACTCAGGCCTTCTCTCCTCCCCCTTTGCCACTTGCGCCGGTGGGAGGGATGGAGGCGTTGATGCGCCGCGCTGCGCCGGACTGCGCCGTTCACGAAAGTCGGCCACACCCAGTTGGCGCGACGTAGGCGCAGCGCAGAGCAGATGCGCCGTGCCTGCGCCTGGTCTACGAAATTAGAGCCATCAATGTCACTTTAACAGAGGAATAAATTGAAACTGTTGGCTGTGTGTGGGACAGAATTTTCCATAACACAGTGGTCAGCTGAGTATTGAAACATTTACAAGGAATACATTTCTAACTATTTCAAGTAACATCAGTGTGGTGGTTCATATGGACTTCTAATAGGAACTGATCAATATTTTTGGGTGAATCTTCAGTAGTGTTAAATTGGAACGTTGTCTGGTGGTAACTAACTGGGTGACTGGGTTCAAAATGCCTGTAAAGAAGTCACAACAGTGTGAAGTGTGAAGTACACTCTTCATTTACCCAGTCATTTTTTTGGAATAACAGTAACAGTGCCAATCAAAATCAAATGTTGAAGGAGACCCACAGAGGTCTGCTATTTCTTCTCCCTCACTGCATTAACAATTACATTCTTTTATCATATTACAGGGACACCTATTCACACTTAAGGAGAGAGCTCAACTAAAACCAATTCAGAGCTTCCGTCTGTAGGAAATCTGTAGTTAAGTTTAATCAGAATGTTGAAAACGGTTTGCCTACCTTGAAATGTAACTTAACAATGTTCATATTACAATAAATTTATAATACAGAAAAAAAGAAATATATATATATTTTGTTTTGATTGTAGTTAATCAATGTCAATTCTTCCTTTTTGCTGAAGAAAGCAACCCCCCCCACACACACACACACGTGACTGACAAGGTTATGATAAGGTTATATTATACTATTTTATATTGGGCCCACTGTATACATACACAAGTACCAGACTTTCTGTCTCTTTGCTCACTGCCCCCTCCTTTCCTCTCAATTTCCCTTTTTCTCTTCTGCTCCCTCTTTTTTTCTCTCTCTCCCTTTCTCCTCCTCTCTCTCCATTTCATTCTCCCCACACCAAGCTGTGGAGAGGCAGATAAGAAGTTGATTTACCATCCAATTAAATGTCGTCATTGAAACATTGCTTCAAAAAAGCCTGTCGTTTTCACCCTGCGCTAATTGGCCTTCCACTAGCATGTGCGTGTGTTAGGATGTGTGTGAGTGCGTTTGTGTGTGCGTGTGCACGTTTGTCTTTTTGTGTGTATCTAATGCTTTACTTAGGACCAACAGAATGAGATTGCGGTTGTTCTCCACTTTAAAAGAGGGTCATTTTAAGTTTAAACTAAGCTGTGAGCGTGTGCTGCTGTTTGTGTCTCTTAGTGCTTCATATTCTTACTTTCTTTTCTTTTCTTTTCTTTTCCAAACACTCAACTATTCAACTAAGCCCAGTTATGAATTTTGATTTTAAAAACATTTAAAAGGATAAATTCTTTCTGTTAACACTGAATCACTAAACATTAAAGGGGCCACTCACAGTCACAAACATACAGAGTAATGACTCCAAAGCTAACTTTCAGTCTTGTTTTTAGCTCACTGTTACGTTTTCACAGCACATTTATTTTACGGTTTAGTCTTGCCCCCCACATTAACTTTGTTTTTAGCAGCAGCAGGCAGCTGTTTTCAACCAGAAAGCTTTGAAATGGCCAATCTTCACTACTTTCCAATCACTAAACGGTAAAAAGACAGTGTTAGCTTGTAGCTTTTCAAGAGAGTTGAAAACCTAGCTTACAACTAAACACCACATCTATTTCTTAGGAGTTGCTGACCAAAACAGAGCTAAAAGGAGAGCAAATATCAAACTTACACTTGTCACGTGGCAGGAACATTACCATGCCTAAATTCCAGGTTTTTTCTGAGTCTGCTGGATGTGAAAATAGGTAACTGTTTGCTAAAATGTTAGCAAAAGCACTCTGTGGCATGGCTGTTTGTTTAAGAAAAGGAGCCAAGTCTCTCTCTAACCAGAGTATTTAATATCAACACATACACATGCACACACCCACACACACATGCACACCAACACCAAGTTTAATAGTCTACCTTTGCCATTCACTTTCTTTCTTGAGCACACATGCACACACACTGAAAAGAGGTTTTTATAGAATTTTAATAAATCCATGGGAAAGCGGTCTCAAAACTCATTTATCAAACATTTAACACCGACTTAGCCATTAAAGGGGGCGAGAGAGGGATAGAGGAGAATAGATTGAAGAAGAGGAGCTATGATCAATGCCAGTGGACCATATAATTGCACCAGGAGTGGTTTAGCTGAAAACATTAGCCTTGTTTTCTGATGGATCACATCCTGGAGCTGGCTAGCCAAGCTAAACGCTTCAATCTGTATTAGTACGACCCAGAGTCATCCGTCTGTGGGAGCTGTGCCACTAAAATTAGCAAAAGTTTTCAACTGAATTGATAAGCTGATAGCTAAAATGCTATGTTTTTACTTAAAGTGAGAATAACTGGAGGTCTTTAACTCCCTTAATGTAAAACCTAGACTTTTGTTTGTTGTTGATTTGTTAAGCAGAATCATCTATTCCAGTAAATGAAACCAATTTTGCAATGTGTAATGCTCAACTGCTTGCATTTTCAGCACATCTTTCCCATTCTTAGATTCAACACATCGATTTCCACCAGGCTACAGCACATCACCCCCACAGCAACAACAATAACTGGCACTGACCTTCCACTGAGTCATTTTTTCACCTAGTGTGCTGATCAAGCGTGCCAAGACGAGACTTTCCAGATCGCTTTCACCCCATCACAGCATCTTTTCTGGCTGCTCTTCTCCGAAAAATACTTCAGATCTGTGACAAGTGAAACCATCCTCTTCAAGGACCATTCTACCCTGCTGTTATGTTGACATTTCACAATAATGTCACTACACAACTGGCTGCTGTGTGCTGTCACTTCCAAACTTCCCATGTTCAACAAATTGTGCTGCTTCATCGTTCACAAATCAAGTGTGCTCACTTCACATTTGTTACATAAATTTTTTTTAGTGCATGTTTATCTTTCCACAGTTCTGTTTATTTGAGTGTAAGATTTCTTTTAAAAATATTTCTAACATAAACTGTCTCCAGATTGAGTTAAAGGTCTTGCATATCCACACATGTTTTAGTGAATCGGGCTGATTGGACCTTTTAGGTTGGACACAGCATTTTTCATAATTTTGTGATCATTACATCACCAAATCTCCTAAAAAAAAATGATGAAATTTATCTTAGCCAAGGTGCAGCAAAACAGAAAAGTGTCAATCAAGCACACATGTAAATGCCTACACAGTTCTGAGAAGAGCTGCAGCTGAGCATGAAACTAAAAACAGCTGAGTGGGTGAAGTCAAAGAACCTGGATGACATTTAGACTTCTGTTCTTTAAATAAGTAATGGAAACAGAAATGGAAATGACTTATTTGTGAACTCTTCACATACATGTTAGCTCAACAATGAGCACACCTTTTATTCTGCTATGGCCAAAACAGATTGTGTTTTAGAACCTTAAACTTCTCTATTTGTTTCAGATAAACCTGTTAAAAAAAATGAATGGATTGATTTGTAATGATTATGCAAGAACCAGAAAAGTCTGTTCTCACTGCAATAAAGTTTCCATGGTTTTCACAACACACTTTTATAAAGTGCATACTTAACCATGATCGCCTCTTAAACTAGATGTGATTTCATTAAATCATTTTGTTTGTACATATTAAACTATAATGTCGCCATGTCAGACGTTGACTGACAGTGCTTGAATCTGCACAGAGGGGACATAAAAAGACAAATCTCTATTTTTTCAAGGTCTTTAGACATAAATTGAGCTTTGTAGAACATATTCTCTGCTGTCCTATCTTTGGTCTTTGGACACTTGTCCAGTGTTTTCTTGAATCTGTCTAGAAATGTTTATTTCAGCCAGTGTGGTTTTGAAGAGATTGATTCCTAGACCAACATCACTTATTGACTAACTACTATTTATATTCTGTAAGTCACCACTAACTCAACAAACCAGACGTATTTGTTATATCCCTCTCAGTTACACAATCACTTCTGAGTTAGCTTACAAAAATGTAGATTTTAAATTTTAGCCATTGTAACTTTCATATCTTCATTACTCACTGGCAATCCTTTTTAATGCCCTCCATTCCCTCATCTCCGTCCCTGCTGTCAGTACAGACATCTACAAACATGTCTCAACCAGCCAAGTCAACTTTCCCATGGTCTAATTATTTACACTTGAGAGAAAAAGTATATATATAAATAAATAAATATATATATATATAGTGCAAATGACACAAATACTGAATCAACATTATTAATTTTTTAAAGTTAAATTAACCATCTTGTTCTAAAGATATAAAATGAACCAACACAAAATACTGTAGAGAGACTTTTGTTCCAAGACTGGATTACCAGTTTTTCTGTTTTTACAAATGTTACCGTAATTTGGTTGAGGTTCCCTCCTTCTGAAACAGATCCTGGATGTTCCATTTTCACGCCAACCCTTTATTTCCTAAATACCTCAACTTCCAAATAAACCATTAAAAATATGCATTCAGTTGTGGACCAAACAGTGCTCTGTGTCGTTGGGTGGCCTAAACCATGGTTTTCTATTATCTTGTGCTGTAAAACTGTCAATACAATTGGTATAAGTATGGTGGCTATTAAGATAAACAATACTGCTTAGAGCACTTATGCAGCAGCAGTCACATAGCAGCACTGTGGAGTTACTGCTGTGGATGACATCTATATTAGACGACAAGGGGAGGGAGATTCACTTCTGTGATTAATTGTGAACAGAACACCTCCTGCATAAACCCACACACATCTCTTTTCCTCATGAACACACACTCAGTGACAAAGAAAACCCCTTTTAAAACATAAACAACCCCCCCACACACAGCTATGGAATAATGGAAAGAAAAGGGCTTTATGTAGTCACACACTCTGTTTTAATTAGAGAATAAAAAGAGAATGATTGACAGGTATGTGTGTGTGTGTATGTGTGCAGAGACAAAATTCAAGCTGAGTATATTTGATTTGTTCTGTTGGCAGGACGTGTTTGAGTATGTGTGTGTGTGTGTATTTGTGATCGCTGTGTGTGTGGTCTGTCTGTGTGTGGTTCTCAGCATGACGTCTGTGTACCAACTAAATAAGTGCCTCTTGAGAGGGGGTGGGGGGCGACGGGTGGAGGATGGAGGAGTCCTCAGCAGTACAATAGGGCATCCAATGTGTGTGCCCGTGTGTGTTCATGTGTGTGTGTTCCTCTCTACATTTGTATGTTTATCTGCGCACACATGCATAATTCCCAGAGAACTGAATAAATCCCCTTTGTCCACAAAATCAATGGCACCATTTTAAACAAATTATTGTTTCTTGAACTGATGGGACACTCTATGTAGATTACACACTAAAAGTAAAAACAAAAGAAAGCAAAACAAAAGAAAGCTAAAAAATGATGAAGTTTGGGGTGTTTTCGCGTCTTAATGAAAAAATTTATGGCATGTGAGAAGTGTAACGTCTTTCAGTTGAAAGCCCAATACCTCTGTTTTCCAACTCTTCGACATGCAAATAGATCCGAACTGTTTTATAGTCAAAAAGCATTGGGAGGCTATTTTCATGGCTTTAGTGGGAATGAACAGACCTATTCAAAATCCCACAAACAGGTTTGGTGGATGTCCTACGATTTACATAAATAATTAAAATAAGATTTTTTTTGAAGGCAGCTGAGGGCAACTGAAGTCAGTTCTTGTCTGTTGAACTGGATGTTAATCATGCAGTTGGCACCAGTCATAACGCAGTAGAAGTTAAGTACAAATGAATTGCTATTAAATGACACATACAGGGGTTACACTTCAAAAGCCTTTTTACCCTGTTTTGTAATCTACCAATCTGTGCACGGACATGGAGTGTGGCATTATGTCATTTAGGCACGAAAGGTTAATCAGTGATTGCAAAGTGATTTATGCACACTCAAAAATCCGCAATTTATTTATTAACACCACAATATCAGTGATGTTTTTCGCACACTGCTCTAAGTCAGAGTTGTTCATTGATGAATTGCCGCGGGAGCTTTTATTGTGTGTAATTTTCTTACCCCAAATCAAATCATTACACAATTTCAGTATATATGATGAATGTTTTTTGGTCATTTTGACTAATGATAAAACAGCCAATAAAGTTTTGAGTTAAACATCTACATTTCCAATGAATAACATAATATGTCAACCTGTTCAAACAATGTTTAAACTCAGAGCAGTCTGTAATTTTATTTAAACAGTGTGTTTCATTTTGTCGCCTGTTTCTAAACTTCAGGGTAACACTTGGCGGAGGGTGAGAAAAGGAAGTTGACAAACGTGACTAAACATAACATAATGAAACTTTAGAATTTCACCTCATCTGTGAACTTTTCTGCCTGACTCAGTCAGATTTTCATTGTGTTTTGTTTTATAGCGAAACAAACAAATCCGATGGTTCTACACTACTTTAAAACGTCATCAAACCACATCTTTGGTTTTCATTGTTTTGACTCAGAGACCTTTAGCAGCAGAGATTACAAACCCTGCATTTAAATCAGCAGATTTTGGCAGATGAACTAATATAATCTCAAAGATAATTCAGCCATAAGACAAACTAAAATCCACTCACAGTGTGGCTGGCAAGTCTGAGCTGGTAACCAACGAGAAGACTGATTCGTGGGTCCACATTATTTTTTGAAGTGTCTGAGTCCCACATTGATACTTTTACTCTGTTCCTCCTTCCCCGTCTCTCTTAGCACTATCTGGTAGAAGTAGCACAAAATGTGTTAAAAAAGAAGCTACATCTGCACGTTTACCCAGCAGAGACATGTCAGCACTGTTGCAGGTGCCAGCGTTGGCCCTCAGCCCGTACCCTGACAACCACAGAGCTCTAAAATGAGGTGAGACCCGTGTGACTTCACAGGTAAGCTGTGTGTGTTTACACTGCAGCCAAAAGCTCTGCTGCAGTATTTCACACCATGGTGGTGCAGACACACTCGCAAGGATGACAAGTGAGCGAGCTCGCGACACACAAACACACACTGCACACTTTTGTCATTCAAAGCCTCGAATCTTTCTTTCATTAGTGGGAAACGGCACCTTAAAGTCTGAATTTTTTGGGGGCATTTTTCTCACTTTGTGAACGTCCTTCTTTCACCTGCAAGCTTATGATTAAGTCAAATTAAAGTTTTTCCATTGTTTGTTTTTCTGTTCATTTCACACTAACATGTTGCTTCCTGTGTGCTGGAAAACGTGTGATTATATAAAAAGTATAAAGTG
This sequence comes from Acanthurus tennentii, assembly GCA_029783805.1. Classification (NCBI taxonomy): domain Eukaryota; kingdom Metazoa; phylum Chordata; class Actinopteri; order Acanthuriformes; family Acanthuridae; genus Acanthurus; species Acanthurus tennentii. Next base: position 4,804,413 of record JAPZDZ010000026.1, on the reverse strand, counting down.
TAAATGAACACCTCTCCTGCACTCTTTTTGTTTGTCTCTTCTCTTGCCTCCTTAGTCTGATTTTTTTCCCATTTTCCCCCCATCTCTTTCTCTTTATCTCTCCCACTCTTCTTTCTTTCTTCCTCTCTTACTCATCCTCCCTTCTTCCCCTACTCCCTCTCTATGCAGTTTAAGTCTAAATCAGGGGATTTGGGGGTGTTAAGAGCTGAGGTGTAAAACACCGGCTGGTTCTCTGTAAGCTCCTAAGAGGAGAAAATAATCCAACACAAAGTCTTTTTCTCAACAGCAGCTCTCCTCCCCCCTAATCACCCTATTAGCTGACTCTCCTCTCCTCTCCTCCTCTCCTCTCCTCTCCTCTCCTCTCCTCTCCTCTCCTCTCCTCTCCTCTCCTCTCCTCTCCTCCTTAATGAAAAGTAAAGGTCTCAGACCAAAATGTTTATCTATAAGCTGATGATTTGGTGCCTGGGGTCTAATAATTTACCACACAGACCAAATAACGCAGTCTTGTTAGTCACCAGTCATGGTTGTTTGACAGACTCTGCAAGTTTCTTCCTTTTATTAATGTCTATTTAAATCACTAGTGATGTTTCTGGCTACACACATCGCTAACAATGACGAGGCATTTGTTCTGATTGCAAGATGCTTTTTATGTTCAATCAACCAATCACGCTTCATGTTTATTGATACCAGGCATTTCCATAAATCTCAGGCTTTGTGTCAAACACGGTCGGGTTCATCTCTCACTGCCAGACTCTGTTAATATCAAAGAACAATATACAAACCTGAGAAAAGCAAAGAAATTGGCAATGAACGACTGAGGCATCCATTTAATCGTATTTCTTCCATGTAATCTTTCTGATGCCTTCTCCAGTTCAGTCTCTCAGAGAACTTAATAATAAACAGAAAAAGAATAGAAAATGTTGTTTCCTCTCACTTTCCTCCCCGGTCATATCTCTGCTCCCTCCTTCTTCCCCTCTCTCCGTCTCTGATACTCTCTCACCCATCTCTCTCATCTTCCTCCTCTCACTTCCATCCTTCTCCCTCTCTCTCTTTTTTATATTCATAGGATTTTAAAATGTCTGTAATGGCCCTGGTAGATCAAAACACTCCTTCTCCCACTGTGTGTGTGTGTGTGTGTGTTCGTGTGTTCTTCAGGCCTGCTCCCGTGTGTGTGTGTGTGTGTGTGTGTGTGTGTGTGTGTGTGTTTACGCCCCTGTTTGTGTGTGATTTGCATATCGTGGCTATGCTCTGATTGGCAAACTGGCAACGCAGAGCCCAGCGGGGCATTTTTTATTAAAAGGCCCTACCGCACACAAACACACTCACACACACACACACACACACATGCACGCACACACACACACAAAAACACAAAGTTAGGAGCAGCCACTGGCCTGTATCAGAACCTAATGAATAATACTAAAGAGCTAGCAGTAGGGGTTCTCCATGTATTGTTCTGTAATGCCAAGAGCAATAAAGATTTTTATTACCATATTTTTATGGGCCCCAGACATAAGCTGCTATGGGATAGTCAGACCAGTTTTTTATTGTGTAAAATAAAGTTGAATAGTAATTTCTTATATTTTACAAGTCAAGATGTAAAGTATTAACTAGGATGCTTTATTACTTTAACATGCAAAGGAATCAATAAAATTACATTAAAACAGTGCGGCATGTCACAATCAATCACATCTCAGCAATTTGTTCAAGAAACATTTTACAATTTTTAAAATTTAGAAATTATTTGGAATTATAAGGATTTACCCTAAAAAAAATTACATCCCTCTTATGTCAAATAACATAAAGGATTTTAGTCCTTGAATATATTAATGTGAAGCAGCCTGCAGTCTCATAAGAGCATGATACATGGACTTACCACAGGAACAGTATAAAACAGCTATTTTTTAGAGGAGAGTGGGCAATCTACTTTATTTGGCACCATGTGGGCATAAAGGAGAATAAATGTACTTGCAGAACCGGCAGCTACAGCTCGATCAGAAGAGATCATATAGTGGGATATAATGAACAGAAAGAGACAGAAAAAAATCTACTCGAAATGTTGATCTACATTTTCTCGAAGCCTAAATGACCATCATAACTGTGCCACATATGAGACAATCTTCTCTGGCTGCAGATAAACACGTCACTGCTGCAGCACGTTCAGCTGGTCACAGACAGTCACAACACTCAACTATTTCTACATCCACGTCACCATACTTCAAATGATTTCAGTACATTTTTTTTTTCAAAAGTTTAGTTACAGTTTCCTTTTTTTTTATACAAAACATATCACTACCTTTAAAGCATATTAATTAATATATGCAGGATGATCATTCTTTTTCATTCCTGCCACTGAGGGCCTCTCAGTGAAGGCAATGAAAACAACAGATGTAGTTTGATGAAGTCATGAAGTAGTGTGGGATCGCTGGAATTGTTTATTTCATTGTTAAAATGCCATCGATTGACTGACTCAGGTGGAAATGTTTAATGTATTAATGTTTTAGTCAAGATATGTTTGCTGGCTTCTTTCCTCACTCTCTGACTGGCGTTATCCAGGAAGTTAGCCACAGGTAGTAGACTCTGAGCGCTGTATCCCATTAAATTAAAGTAGAGATTTCCTTGGATTTTAAAATTGCCAGAAAAATTTGGGACAATGTCAGTTTGCAACTCAGCGAATATGTAATTAAGATATAGGCATTTACAGACACTTTTAAGCAGAGATGTTACATATAGTAAGTTAAGTGCCGAACTAGTCCAGGTTAGTGAGTATAGGTGCACAGTTACAAGTCAAAAAACAAATTTTAAGAGTCTCATTAATATAGCTTGTTTGGTGGTCACATTGTGCATATTTCTAAAAAAATTGATTAATCTTATTACCAAAACACAAATCACTGAGTATTATTCAAGTATTTGAGCTAACTAACTGTACTGGACTTGATGGGGACTTGGAGGTGACAGGATAGATACACTAACAGTTCAGTTTTGCCTCAGTGTCTCCAAACAGATGAGCCTGGCCGTGATCATCTTGTTAAATATGATGCACAGTTATAGCTGAATAGCAAAAAGCATTTAGAAATGTTAAAATTTGCTTGACTTGCCAAAATAAAAATGCTGCTTAAAGCTGAAAATAATTCCATAACTTGTTTTATACAATGATGAAGGCTCCTTAAGAAGCCATTCCAATTACTTACTTTAGATTTTAAATTCAGGACTAATACTAAAAAGCATCTACATACTTGAATTGAAACAAGTCTTGACTGTGTGAACCCATGACATCAACTACATGCTACTGCTGGCACACTAAGCCCCCAAATCACTCCAGCAGACCATGTGAAAGCTGCAGTTAAAGTGCAGGGATTGACTGCTGTGACCCCCTGGTCAACGATCACTGGGAGCCGCTGCGTGTTGAGCACTCGGCCTTGCCCCCTGCTCCCACAGCAGACCTCAGATTCACAAGCGCTCCGTGGCTGGAACATTTTAAATAACGGCAGTTTCATCTGCCCAGCCTCTTAAAAAAATGTGTAATTCAGATGGTGTGAAGGCGGATTTACTTAGGGATGAAATGACAGCACTCTGAGGGGCGATAATACACACAATCAGCCTCTTTTAGTGACAGCAGAGATCAATGCTGATCATTGCTACTAATCCAGTCAACTGAGCTATACTCTTAATCCTCAGGGTAAACAGTTCATCCCAAATCATATTCTGTCTTACAAACTGCAGTGCTAAGTAATGAACTACTCTGTGGTGGCCACAAAAATGAACCCACAAACCCTGTGTGCGTTTGTATGTGCTGGGTGAGTGTGCTTTCTTTTAGGAGAAAGCAGTCTGTTAAATGTAAAAGACTTCCACTTTGTCAGCCATGTTTTAGCTGATGCTGAAATACTTACTGTTTTCTTGCTGCTTGTATGTCTCTACATAACATGACATAACATCACCACAACATTCACATGGTTTCATTATCACAGAGCACTGCTCTCTCCAGATCGCCTTGTTAGAAACAATTTATGGTATGTAAAGATGGACGACATGTCAGCTCCTCAAAGTGAAGCCAGAGCATCTCAAATATCTTGGTGTCTGACTACAGTATAGGTCATGAAGCTCACCAACTCCATGTTAGCAGATGGGTAATGGGTTAACTGGCTGTTTTTACAGGGAAGATGCGGATGTGAGAAAGGTAAAGAAACTGTAAACCAACTCATCAATGGGATTCAGGCATGAGATCTGCGTGAAAATGGTGGGTAAACACCTCTTCATAACGATTTGATTGACGGTTTGATTATGTCCATGCCTTGGTCCAAAGGCCCTCCTTTTAAGTGCCAAAAACAGACAACTGCCATCTGCTGGTATGAAGAGTTACTCCCTCTCACCCAGGTTCACCTCACACAAGCTAGTTAGCTAGTTGTGTATTCACGTGTTAACATTTTGGCCAAGACAAAGGCAATATGCCGCGAAACGGTGTTCAGCCTTCATCTGTTCTGGTTCTTTGTTCTTTAGCTTAACAGCTGATTGAGTTGGGCAGCTGTGTGGGCGGGACCTCGACACTACGCCTCCATCTGCCAATCACTGCTGTGCAGACTTCAGCTCCATATGACATCACGAGAACAAGATGGCATCGCCTGTATCAGGAGTATTTTGGCTTCATCTCTGTTCAGTGGAGGAAGAGAAGAAGTGTCATCCATCTTTATTACTCTCATTGTAACAAACCTGGAGATGATTTTAGCTGTTAAAATCTTAAGAACCTAAAAACTCACACAGACAAGTCCAGGCTGCTCCTCTGTGGTCTCTCTTATCACTGGGCAACTATTGCTGTGATGACACCCCAGCAGCACCTTAGTGATGGGTGACATCCCCTTTGCTATTTAGCTGAAGTATATTTCTCCCAAAGCACCCTCTTCTTTGTCTTACTACAGCCACTCAAGAGTGGTTTGATTCATTGGACTGTATTCTTTGTTTCTAGAAGACGATTTTATGATCACTTTATTATCAGCATAAAAGCTCAATCGTTTCATCTCTCTCTCTCTGCAGAGGCAATTAGTCTGCTTTACGAAAATCAAATAAATTAGAGCTTTAAAAAGCTTTCACTGAGTCACAGAGGAGCTTTGAGTACTCACCACTGATACGGTATCACTACTCCAACTTTCTAGAAGATTCGGGGTGCCTATAAATATATAGGTACTTATACAGTGAATGGTGGTGTCACGAGTGTGTATCTGCGTGTATGTCTCCGTCGTGAGTTGACAGGCTGCCTGAGGGAAAGAGAGGCCTGATGGGTATTATGCAAATGAAGCCAGCTGTTTGCTGCATTGGCAGACTCCTCATAACTGTCTTCTAGTTCTGCTGCAAGAAAAAAAATATTTCATCCCTTTTTTCCCTCGTCGCCACATTCTCCTGCCTCTTCTTTATTTCCTCAGAGAAGGTATTTTTATATATAGTCATTTCATATACACCCTGCTCCCCACATTTTACCATTATTCCCTCGGTGTCTTTCTGACTATCCATCTGCACAGTTACAGTAATGAATGTACAAACAGGGAAAGCTTCCTTAAGCTTTTTTTTTTAACTTCTACAGTGTGGAGTAAATTATTCTGAGGCTCTGAATCTATCGCTCACTGAAAAACAAACACATATCCATGAAAAGGTCTCATATTAATTCAGTTATTTTATAACTACAACCATTGTAACCCTCTGTTTTCATTTCTGCATCTTACATCTTTGGTGATTTTCTGTTCTCTTATATTTTCTTTTATTTCTCACTTTTGACTCTCTGCCACACTTCAAATCAAAAGTGCTTCACCGGGACAGTAAAATATATTTTTATTTAACTCTCATTCCTTTTTCTCTGTCCTTTCCTCCTTCCCTCTGCTCTCTCAACTGTACTGTGTACTGTGGTTGCAGATATCTTCACTGGTTAGCTATGGTTTGGGTTCTCCTACAAAGTGAGCATCTAGAGAGATAGCTTTTTAATATATATTTTGTTTTTCATAATTTTCTTTATTTAATTGTGCTCATAATGGTGTACAAAAAAGATTATCTGAAAAGCAGTAATATTTTTATCGCAGTTTTGCTATCCACTAACTCCTGTGGGAAATATCTGGCTGCTTAGCTGCTAAATGCTGCACTGTGTTAAAAAGAAAGTTCCTCACTTTGCCTGTCTGCTGTTTGGTGCTTGGGGGGTTTATTGGAGTTTATTGGAGTTTTTTTAATAGACAATAGTTGTATGATATTGCTTAAAATGGAGCTGATATGCGCAGTGAGATTGAACCAGAAATTTTGTGGGCTATCAAATCAAAAAAATGAGCTGAAAGATGCTGAAATGCCTTACAAAGAATATGAGGACAATCCTCTTTGGCTTCATCCCTACATGGACACTCTTTCATATTGCACACAAAGTAATGCATTCAAGTTATTGTTGTTAAAAAAAAAAAACTCCTCAAGTATTTGCCAATAAATCAGGAAGCTGCTTGATACGGCAAATTAGTATGCAAATAAGCATGTGACATCATGTGGCACCTTCCAGCCACACTTACTCTCCTTCAAGAATGAGCAACACAGATGTCGGCATTGCATGTGTAACGAACCTGACCTGAAGTTAGCAGCTAAGATTCTCCAAGTGAAACATGCATCCTTTTTCACTTCAACTTGTTATTTTTGTCAAGTGTCCAAAACTAAAACAGATGGGCCAGTTAGTTTGTTAAATCCAAGCACAACTAACTGTCTGTTTTCCTTTTTAAGTAAGAGCAAAAACACAAACGGTGCATTTAGGAGAATGCATTTTACTGAGCATCAGTTGTCATCAGTGTGTTGTGACAATAGAATTGTGCCTGAAAAATTTAAAGCTTAGTCACTAGGTATTTAAACTACATTGTTAAAAAAACAACAACTTTTTTTCTGTCCAGCTGTCCCTACATTACCTGTTCAACTTATATTATGAGGAGCATTCTGCAGGTCGAGAGCAGAAACCAGGGAATAATTCTGACCGTCCACACATTTGAGGGCAAGAAGCTGAATGTAGTACAGAGTCAGTCCACTATGGTTCAGGTTAACCAGCTTCTTAGGCTGACACCCGTTTTTAGAAACGTATATTCCCATGTTCACTTTTGTCAAACCACTGTTTCATTGGTATAAAGGCAGGATCTTTTCATGCAAAAAGGCATAGATGAATGCTTTCTCTGAGAGCTGAATTGATTTGGTTGGTGTTAGCCTCACGGTGATTACTGACTGGAGGTCTTAGTCTACCCTGCTTCTTATTTACCGCTACATTAGCGGTGAGGCACCGTGTGCAGCTCCACACACGCTCGACGGAAACACCACAGCAGGCCTTTAAATCAGTGTGAAATTACATCAGCTCTATACTTTGAACCACATGTAAATGAAACTTGTCACAGTGCTGTTGGAAATGTCACCTGTCACCTCCATGTTTACCTTCTCGCAGCCTCGCTGGAAGGGCCACACAAATACACTTGTACATCCACTTGACTTGAATGTTGTTTGCTTAAATGAGAACGCAGCTGAGACTGTAAGCAACTGAACATCACTGAAAGCATTGTGACAGCTTGACTTTAAGTGAAACAAGTGTTTCTGTAAAGCATAAATATTTCTCTTAAGTGTTCATGAGTCTTTCTCTGCTTCTTTTTACCTTTTGAGGATAAAAGACAACTATATATATATATATATATATATGTATAATACCACTTTGGTTTCAAGCAAATTGTATTGTTTTTTTAAATACCACTGTGCACTATCTGTCCAGCACTGAACAGAAAAAAGAAAAAAATAGCAGTTTAAAGGTGAACAAAACAGAGCATTTAGCATTTTAAGAGCCACATATTTTTCTCGGGAGTTGGTGGAGATCAAACTAGAGTTGAAAGGAGAGTTAATATAGGACTCAAATCCAACAGGTGGCCAGAAACACAACTCCAAATAAATGATGCTATTGCTCCGTGTATGCTAGCTGTGTCAGTGTAAACAGTGTCAACTCATGCTGCTTGTAATACTGAACACAAGATGTCTCCTGCATATCTTCTCAGTGTGTGCAAACTTCTTATCTGGTATGTTCATCTATGGTTACAGCTCTGTATTGGACCTCATGTGTTATTTGTATAAAACCATGTTATTAACCTCCACCTGCATCTTTTAACATTTTATCAAGGTCAGCAGAATGATGTTGTATTCTATGTATGTCCATGGTTTAATGCAGGACAAACATACAATTTGTGTCCATGTACAAAAACCTTATAGACTTAATTTTGACAGTATTAAGGACAAGCTGTGAAACTGTGGTGCTATCTGCTCTGTTTTGCTGTTTCCTTTTGTTTTGCATGGCTTGTGCTTCTTGTTCTTGTTTTGACACTGTTGCTGCCTTTATCACATCTTGTTATCATCATATTGTACGTTGTTATCTCTTCTTAGGTTTCAAAATATCTCACTTAGGCACTGCAGATGAAACTCAACCAGCTGGCTGACACTGGCACATTTACAAAAACACTGATTCATGTTTATTGTCCTTTATGAATTTACAATTCTTTGCTTTGCATCTGTTTAAGTTGCATACTGGG
>JAPZDZ010000026.1:4769280-4781943 GCA_029783805.1 Acanthurus tennentii | reverse complement strand
GCTGATTGGTTCTTGCCATAATATGAATTCTAACAGTTGTCAAATAGGGCTGTCAGCTGTGTACCAACCTGACTTCAGCACAACACAACTGATGGTCCCAACCCCATTAAAAAGGCAAGAAATTCCACAAATGATCACTGACAAGGCACACCTGTGAAGTGAAAACCATTTCAGGTGATTACTTCACGAAGCTCATTGAGAGAAGGCCAAGGGTTTGAAGCCCTGTCAACAAAGAAAAGGGTGGCCACTTTGAGGAATCTAAAATATAAAACATATTTAGAGTTGCTTAACACTTTTTCTTTGCTACATAATTCCATATATCTTGCTTCATATACTTGATGTCTTCAGTATTTATCTACAATGTAGAAAGTAGTAAAAATAACGAAAAAACATTGAATGAGAAGGAGTGTCCAAACTTTTGACTGGTGGTGTATGCACATCAAATTGTCAACTTGTAACATTCAGGTGAAGTTACAAACTATAAATATTTTGTGAAAAACTTTGAGTCTTTATTTTAAGCTAGGCTAATCACCTCCTAGCTCACTTAATGCTTAAAGATGTGATCTTAACACCAGAGAGAAGAAGTGTATATCCAAAAATGCTGAGCTTTGTGTTTTTATCATTTACTATCCATGAATCAATCACCATTCTTACTTTATAAGGTTCTCCAAACAGGTTAAATCCAGTCGAGAACAGATCTTCATCCTGTTGCACCTCCTGGTTTCTCCTCTCCCACTCTCTCCTCTTCAGGGCGCTGCGCTCTGACTCCAGATGACTGCAAGGACACAAAGGCAAAAGCTTGTTAGCATCCCCCCACTGAGGCAGACACATCGCCTGGTACCAATGAGACCTGCTGGTTTCTAATGAGTATTGCTAACAAGTCATCTCTGGATCTGCAAAGAGCATTGGCTGAAATTCTCTTTCCTGCAGTGTGATTAGAGGAGCTGAGTAGCTGGTAAAGGAAAATCACAGGGTAAATCCTGTAATTTTACTGTCTAAAAATGACTCAAATCCCACTTAACACATCAGCAAAGAAGAGAGAGGAAGAGAGAAAAATTAAATCAAGGTTTAAGTTTCAAAGTGGCAGCGTGAAAAGATGGTTTCTGCCAAACAAGGATTCAATAGAGGATGAGAAATTAGCATAAAAATATTTAGCTTAATTAATAAAGCTAAAGTTGTTTAAGATTACAAACGATATTTAGATTAATCAGAGCTATCTCTCTTACATGTCACTGTATCTGGTAAGGTTCCTATTTCAGTCACTGTACTTCACTTTCAACACATGCCATCTGCCACTGCAACCAAAATCTGGATAATCCCTCCTCTATTACACACATAAATGGTCACTAAAGTATTTGGACGGACAGTTTGGAAAAAAATATGGAACATTTTCTGTCTCCACAAATCAGCTCAGCACAAAGGATATAGTTATTTTTAATCTGGACTTCTGAACGAATTCTAGTAGTGTTTAAAACTTGATTTGCAAAGGCTGCTTGATCTTCAAACTGCCATGAAATGCCTATCCCATGCTACCATTGACCCTTATGTGATCCAGAGCTTTCTAAAGCCATCACCCGTAGATTTGCTGTGCCTTGCATCTGTATTTGCAGGAAACAATTTGATTTAGACAGGATATCTTTGCTTTTGTGTAAACAAGATCAGCCAAGGTTATTATGGGCTGCTTCAAATCCCTCAAATAGGTTGTTTTATTTGAGGTTATTCTTACAGTTTGCTACAAAGGATCTGATATCTGTGCATATACTGGATACCACTTGGCACCATTTAGCATTTGGCCAGAGCCAGGAAGTGATTAGATTAGCTTCCCACAAAGACTGAGAGGTTAAGGCAGCTAGCCTGGCTTTTACTAAAGATTAAAGTATGCCTAAATGCAATATAAAAAGCTACAACATGCTGTATCTCATTTTTGGGCACAAATATAAACTTAAACATGACAATTTGTGGTTTTAAAGGGAGTTATGGGGTGTAAGTATCCTATCTCACGCCAAAAAAGTTTTTTCATCTGCCATCATGGGTTGAGGAAAGTTCATGGTTTGGGTTAAAATAAGTTTTTTAAGGTCCTGTGTGTAGAATTTAGTGGAATATAGCAGTGAAGTTGCAGACTAGACTCATGTTAATGACTTTTCACTCATCTTTCCCTTCTAGGCATACAGGAAAACTTACAAAAAAAATGATAAAAGCCCTCTTAAGAGCCAGAGTGTATGATTTGTCCATTCTGTGCTACTGTAGAAACATGGGAGACTCCGCAGAAGAGTTGAACACAGTACTGACAATAAACTGTCTGTACTTACCATATTAGCCACAGTTCAAAAAGGCAAACCTTTTAAAGTTCTTTCTATTTATAATAAGAATCAATATGATGTAACATATGCCATTAGCTGAGTACTTTCACTAATGAGTGCATTCATTTTTAACTCAGGTGGGCCCAGTGGGAATTGAAGTCCTAATCGAGGCAATGTTTATGACAAGCTGTACCCGCTGAACCATTACGCAAAGGACAGATGCATTTATGTCCTGTCACGGTGTCATTGGATAGATCCTAATAAAATTTGTTTTTAATCTTTCAACATCCCTACATCGCTGCTGTGAACTATGTTTTTCTGTCTTGAAAGCCAGAATTATTGTTTGTGTATGCGACTGAGGAGTGTTTTTGTGGCATTTAAAATGAGACAGCTGACAGTAAACAATGATAAGGGTGATTGGCAGCAAGGGAGAGTGGTCTGTGGAGAATTAAGAAGGTGGTGAAACCCAGGTTTTTGGAACATTTTCCTTACGTAACCATGTATTTTTAGTAAAAAACCCCTTTTACCGATTCACCCTGCCCTCCTAAACTTTTTTCAGTCACCATCCTCCACTGAGAAATCTACAAGCTGGCAGCCAAACTCGCATCTCAGAAGTACAAAGTAATGTGTGTGCATATGCGAGTGTGAGTGTGTGTGTGTGTGTGAGAGCAAGTTATGCATGAGGCTGTGGCCTGCTGACCCCGGAAAGGGCATCCTGTTTAACCACATCCACTGCCCAGAGATGAGACAGGCCGGCTAATTAGTGATCAACACAATTAAGAGAGACTTTCTCTTTTCCTCTACCAGACCTCGCCTTCAACATTTAATCTGTCAGCAAGATGTGAGTGGGAGGGAGAAAGAGCGGAGAGGCAATAAGAGGAAAGAGAGAGAGAGGGAAAAAAAATCACAGGGACCCATGGGAGGGAAAAAAAGACCCAGTTTCAGGGCAACAGACAGTTTCTTAAAAAGGAAAGAAAAATAACAGAATGATGAAAGACAGAGTGGAGGGATGGGTAGAGGAAGGTAGAATAGGAAGAAGGGAGGAGCAAAAAGCAGGAAGAACAGTGGGAATACGAGACAGAAAGATTGACAGGTCAGGTGTTTGTGCGTGTATGTGGGTGTGTGTGTGTAATGTGTGTGTTACGGCAGTATACATAGATGTGATCATTGTGCGCACTGGGACTGCTGGTTGACATGTGCATTGTCTGTCAGCGCAGAAAGATAACTGACAGAACTGTCACTACGACAAACACACGCACATGTGTAAAGTATACACACACACACACACAGAGCGCTGCAGTCCCATGCCACAGATCACTGTCTCTGCCTCCGTCTGTCACACGCTAGACATCCACACGGAGGGAATCAGGTCAGACGAGGTAATTAACACATCCAGGTTTTATTTCCCATCATGTAGCAGGAACAGGGAACGACACAACCTGTCAAACACAGCCTAGATTGGCCAATCAGCCTTTTTTACACTTTGCTGAGCTGACTTCTTTTTTTTTCTTCTTCTTTACTCTATAGGTTTTTGAACCATGGTGCTGTGGTCAACCAGGTGCGGACACCGTGAAACTAAATTGCTGCAGGGTTTAAACAGAGAAGTCAACTGTCGAAAACGCTCGCTAACACCGTGCAGTTGCAGGCTAATCATTCACCTGTGGTTTTTGCATAATAAAGCGTGGCAATGCATCTATATGCACATGTGTAGGTGGGAGATAAAGTTGTTGGTAATCAGTCATAGTTGTCATTCGTGAACTCAGCGCGGTGCAGAGTGAGGCTCTGAAGTAGCAGACATGCAGAGGGAGCACGGATCTGCTTGTTTGAACAATCATTTTCTATGTTATGCCAAGTTAAACAAACACAATTTTTGGTATTTAGAAAAGACTCCCATTATCCCCGAAAGAAAGCAATCAGGTTGTATCTGCAATCAAACAGTATTTCTAGCTCAGACAAGCATGCTGGGGGTTTAGTCCAATCAGATTGCGGTTCATTTGTAATCAGCCTTTCTGAGACAGTCGAGAACTCTGTTATTTCACTGACCCCCAGATTGATCCTGTTTACATCGGGTAACAATTTGCTGATTGTATTTAAGTTATTTTTTGATGAGAACTGATTGATTGATTGTTAACACAGAGTCAAATGAGTGCAATTTAATTTCATGTTGAAATGCACAAAAACCCTAAAACAAATCATCAGTAATTTTTTGTTAGCAAAAGGACATCATTTAGGTTTGTAGTATTTTTTCCAGCTATTATTCAGCTATTTTAGTGCCCAGGTATGGTTTCAGCAAAAGCCTACATGTGACAATGTGGAATGATGTTGCAGAGGAAAACTGAGTAATGATGGGATTTGAACATGTTTCCCAACCTGAAATTTCCCCTCAAAGCAAAGTCCCTTTAACTAGATTCAGGCCCGTTTGTCTAAGAAGACGTAAATGGACCTCTGATAAAACAATGATAAAATACCCATCAGAGTGTGAACATGTTTAATCTTCTGTGATTTTCAGAAGTGCAAAACAGCCTTTGCTAATGTCATTTATCAATGTAGGTGTTTTTCCTGGCAACCAACGTATTCAAACATGATACTGAGACTAAAACCAGCCAGCCTATTCAGACCTTGGTACTTTGAAACTACAAGAGATTTGCTTATGTTGTGCCAAATTTGTCTTTTCATTTGCTCTGAAAATATCGCACTTAGCATGTAATTCAAGTCTCTTTTTATTTCCTGAAGTTTGAACAAATCACTAATAATAATTACTGCTCTGCTCTCTGTCCATGGTGCTGAAATGTGTGTACTTAAGCATGTGCTTAATACAGGAAACTTCAATTAATATCCAATTAATATCCTTGCTTCAATCACTAAATGCAGTGGGGCTATCTGGGACCTGCCTTTAATTTCTTTGTCCCAAAACAACTGCCAAGGGAAATAAAGACTGCAAAAACAAAAATACAAATTGTTCACTAAATCAAATTAGTGTGAATATTGCCTGTATTAAAATGATGCTAAAATACAGATCAATTACACATAATTTGATCTCAAAGAACATTCATTCCAATGCTAACCTCACTGAGAGAGAGAAAGAGGGAGAGAGAGAGAGAGACTGGGAGGAAAGGATCTACGACGAATTTTCACTCAGTTTTAGCCTCTCTACAAACAGTATGACTATATGTGTTTGCTGATAAAAAAAGAGAAGTATTTGTGGTTTGTAATAAAGTTTGTAGGCTATAAAGGACTTTGAAATGCAGCTTGTCTCTTTGCTACATTAGCTGTCAAATGTCAGTCAGCTGCTATGATGGGACACATTCTTTTGCAGCTTGAGGCATCTACAAATATGTCCAAAAGCTGTTTCATCCATGTTAGAAACATAGAAAAAATATGCATGATAGATGCAGCATCACCGCAGTTAATGAAAGGAAATCTCTGTTTCACTTCAAACTCTAAATATTAAAATGCATCTATGTCTTGATCTCCACCTTCTCATTCAGTTTTTGATGATATGACATGATGTCAGATCAGAGGTGGCAGCTGGGTTTGATAGTTTGTCTGCACTGTTGGTATATTATAGTAAAACACACACTTTAAAGAAAAAGACAGAAAAAGGCAGATAGATGATGACAGACAGACGGATGGACAGATGGAAGGATTGGTGGGAATTAATAGCAGTGGTGATATCAGCAGTGGGCATACTGTCGATGTTGATATTTTCTGTGAATGAAAATGTAGCGATGGCAGCTTTCTTTCCTACCACTCTGCTTTCTTTCCCTGTGTGTTAATGTGTGTGTGAGTGTTATGTGTGTGTGTGTGTGTGTGTGTGTGTGTGAGTCCTGAAGTAATGCTGATAGCCAGAGTAAGCTCTGGGAATTTAATCTCAGCAGAGCTATGCTGTGCTCCCCTGATAACACACACACACACACACACACCCACACACACACACACACACACACACACACACACACACACACACATACGTCCCTTACGCAGCCTCATCACTGTCTCATTCACTTTCACTGCACACAACTCAGTAATAATATTTCTTCTTTACAACAACTGCTACTCGGGTTCCCACTAGCAAGGCACTGAGCCTGTAACACAGCACATCGGCTCTGTGGTGGGAAAGCATCTGGGTTTTTGAACATGACAACACACCCGCTCAAAGCACATTGAAAGCCTGTGAGTTCTGCAACACACATTTGTCACTTCGCCCACCCTCTGCTCCCTGTGATTACTTTTTGTTTACCGACACAAAGCTGAAGCCGAAGGTGTGTATCTCTGCACAGAGGGACGACTTTAAAGGGGATGGTGGCCAGATTTAAATAAGGTACAGTTTGGGGTTTTTATGGGAGTATTTTCTAAACTTTTTGATTGTATTTCGAACAGAAACTTGCAGAAATAATGATATTTGGTGTCATTTTTAATTTTTGGGGGGCTGGAGTTGATTCCAGCAGGAATTGAGCTGACTCAAAGAGAGAAACAACCTTTAACGATCACATTTACACCTCAAACAATTTTAAGTTGCCAATCTAACCTGCATGTCTTTGGACCAAACACTGTTCCATTTAATGCCAGTAAAAACTGAGAGCTGTTTCCAGCAGAGCAGGCAGCAGCCAGATGTTGGAGCTGGTCGGTGGATGGAGATGACCGTGCTGCAGTTTCTGTGTTCTGTCGTCAGTAGGCGGCAGTTTGTGTTAGTCATCAAGAGAGCTTCTGGGGCTGCTTCACTGAAATTCAACTGGAGCCTGACTTTGTGGACTCATGCTGCATTTGTGTCCTAT
Organism: Acanthurus tennentii; assembly: GCA_029783805.1. NCBI lineage: Eukaryota > Metazoa > Chordata > Actinopteri > Acanthuriformes > Acanthuridae > Acanthurus > Acanthurus tennentii. Next base: position 4,774,868 of record JAPZDZ010000026.1, on the reverse strand, counting down.
GGGACTAACCGTCAGAGCAGTTCGAGGCACTCACTTGGAAACATATTTGAACTTATTTGAAGCCACAAAGTCATTTCAAGCAAAGCTTTCTCTATGTTTGGGTCATTCGCAATGAACTTCTCCACTCTGAATATACAAATTACTGTGGCATTTTCAAATTCAGAGTCTAGATCAAAGCCTGGGTTTTCAATAAATGAATTCAACATAAATTTCTTACATAAAATGATGTTTTTTAAATAACACAAAGGGGAGTTAAGCTAAAAGGGTACAGTTATTGAATCAGTGATGGACAGTGATTGGAAAAAGCCCATTGCAGCCGAGGTGCACATGCTAACTGGAGGTTTTAATGAATTAAGCACTCCGTCCCAATACACCATTTTTCTCAGCAGAAAAAGCAGAGGCACTTCTAACAGCCTGAGCCAGAATGTAAGCCAGGATCAGTTTGGAGGTCATGTTTGGCAAACTCTTCAAATTGACCCAAAAGGGCAGCAAACTTATTTTAGCCATACAGGTTTCAATTTTTCCAATGTTTTCTAGTTTTGTCATTTGAAATGATTATCCATAAAGTTCTCCGTCTGGTAAATCCAACCCCTTAAAATTCTTTGCAGTGTTCAGGTTGCTTGAGAAGGGCTTCTTTCCATTTCACACAAAGGCTTTAATTACCTCATTTAACTGTTTAAAAAGTCCTTTGGGACTGTTGACTGAAACCATCACCATGATTAAACTGAACAACTGCTATTTTAATCAAGTCTAACTTTACCCACAACTCACAACTCAAGCTTGTCATTTCCATCAAATTAAAATTGTTTTAAATTTTGACATGTTGATGACCTGTCAATTTAAATTACTTTGGTATTAGATCCTCTCAAAGTTCTATACCCCAAGAAAGAGCATTCAAGTGGCATTATCTCATACTTTCACAAATTTATATTTCCACATCTTATTTTGTCAATAATCTTGGTAAATACCACATGGTGCACCTTACCACATGTTCATTTATATCAAGGATTTAGCATCCCATAAATAATGAAAGCAAATGAAGACATGTAGTATAGCATGAGCTGAGGCAGAACACAAAGTTACATTTGTTTAAGGTGATTAGCATCAGCTGCTTCATTCATGCTTCATGCACAATCACTGGCTCATTCTCAGCTGCGTGGCTACCAGCTGACTTGTTCCTTCATAATAAAATACATAATCATATTTATATCCAGGTGTACAAGCTTTCATAAGAACTGGGCACTTTTCACTATTTCTTCACTATTTTGTTCATGCATCGTTGCTTGCTGCCACTTCTTCTACCACCCTAACTTTGTTCTCATGTCGTGTTTTTGGCATTACTGATTCAGGTAATTCTAGTGCTTGTAATAAAGAAAAAACAAACAAAAAAAAAAAACCAAAACATGAAAATCAACATACTCAAAGTGGTGTGCGTTGTTCTTGAGAAAACATTTAAAATTCTAAACTGCACAGAAGAACAATGAACTTCTGAAAACAAAACACATACATTTTACAAGAAATAATTTGGATCTCGTATGTCAAATAAATGAGATTTTTTTTTGACAGGATCTCTTTAAGTCCTGTTTTTTTTTTTGGGGGGGGGGATTCAGAAAGTCTCTCTGTCAAACAGAACTGTCTAACATGATGGCTGAAATGATGAGAGGGCGTCTTCATTTTACTTCAAAGTGTCATCCACGCTTTAATTAGTGACGCCTCTGCCAATAATGTAACCATTACGACAATTTGCTTTTAAAACAAATCATTTTATTAATCGACTTCTTCAAAAAATGAAACACTGCAGATTATTTAGCTCAAGTGGTGTGATAATAAGCCCTTCATATTTTCAATCTTTGTATTTTATTTAACCTGCATTTAACCAGGCAGTTTAATTAGGAATGAGAGCTTGAATGCATTTGTGGTGTGTGACAGAGAGAGAGAGAGAGAGAGAGCAAGGGGATGAGGGGGTAGAGCGAGTGTTTGGAATGACAAGGAGAAGTGAGGGGGATAATGAGAGGAGGAGGAAGAGGAGGAGAGGGGGAAGGAGAGAGGAATAGCTGTCAGGCAGCAGACAAAAGCTTTGTTTGAAGTGTCAGTTCAACGACGCATTTTGTGCGTGTTTGTGTGTGTTTTCTGGTTTGTGTGCTCATTCAGACGGCATTAGACATCAGAGAAATATCAGCAGGCATTCCTGGAGAGACAGAGGAGAAGAAGAAGATGCAGAATGCCATCAATATGAAAATACGCAGCTTTTAGGTTCCTGTATGGGGATGGTAAAAAGGAGGATATCAGAAATCACGGCTTTCTGTCTTTGTGTGTGTATGTTGACATGAGAGCAGGTATTATAATGAGACACAGCCTTCAAACACATTGTTATTTCCAGCTTTGTTTTAATGCACATCACACACACCCGTGCATTTGACACTGATGGATAGATAAATAGGCCGAGAGCGAGGACAGAGCGAGGACTGTGCAGCTTTGTATTTTCTTGTGTATGCGTGTGTGTGTGTGTGTGTGTGTGTCACATCATACTGCAGGAGAGCTAACAATGACACACAAATAGAAAGAAATCACACAGGACGTGAAGGAGTTCTCTCATTTACATCTGTACGTATTCTCTTAGTGTTTGTTTCCTGACTTTTGTTTGTACTTCGGAACACACTGATATCAAATAGGCTCAATATGAAAAATGTTTTCTAATCCTTCTCTTTCAGAAACTGCACAAAAACATCAGAGGCTGAGAGCGAGTATGATACGAAGGAAAGCTGTGTGAAGTCCTTACAGGGTTGTACCAATGGTTTTGCAAATTATAACATTTCATCACAAATCTAATCTACTTTACATCACAACTAAAAATTTGAGCAACTATGCGGTAACTTTGGATACGTGACGGGTGATTGATAAGTTAATGGCCTGCGGTAGAAAGACAATTTTGTAAAACTTAGCATAATTATTTTTCCAACGTTTACCACTTTACAGGACTGTAGGAGTGGAGCATCCCCTCTTCTTCACTGTCAAAATGGCGATCACGAGCTCTTTTGAGGAAGAGGATGCAACGTTAGTCTGATGGTGTCAGTTAGGTGAATAGGGTGTTGTTGGTGTTGGCTGATTTTATCTGCTTTAATGGATACCTGCATAAAGGCAGATGTTTTTCCGTACCCTTGGACAGGGCTTATATTTACATTTTCTCAATTACCAAAAAATAGATTTACCACAAATATAAAAAAGACTTCAAACCTTCTGCATAATCACTCAAAGAGTTGAAGTGCATGTGCATGTAATGAGAGCTGCATAACTCATCTCCTTCAACTTTAGGCCAAAAACATATCAATTGCCCCCCAGTGATTGTACTCTATTTCAAACAGACACTGACTTTAATTTATTTACATAACATATAAAAGGCAATTTAAGAAACTGCGTAAGTTGTGTAATCCATTAAAATGTTCAGAGTGATTACATGGTGAATTTTAGAGACTTATGGACTGAGGCAGAGATGTAAGTGAGTGTGAATTGGCCCAGCAAAGACTTGTCAAACGCAAGTTTTAATTTAAGAGATAAATTTGCACTGGAGTTCCTACTAAGTTCGGAGATTAGCTTCTTTTGACTAATGTTCATTTCAGTTTAGAACAATATTAGCTGTGAAATGAAAGATATTTTGAATAATTTTTTGCAGCCTTAAAAATTTATTTCTTAACCTTTTTTAAGCCCAGTGTCTCCCAGTGGTTCTGTATGTAGCCTGAGAGGCAAGACCCAGGGCAAAAAAGGCAGCTTCTCTTTAGGCACGCTGCTTTTGAGCCTCAGTATTAAATGAAGGCAAGTAAGATGAGCATATCAACACTGAAATCAGCTCAGATCTCTGCTCATGAGTATTTTGGTGGCCAGTCAGAAAACAAATAGAGAGATTTGAATAAGAAAATCAACCTTCTCTGTAAGTTATCATTTCCTCTGGGCCTTTGCAACATGGGAAAAGGAGAATAACAATATCTTAACTCAGTGCTAAAAATGTGTGTGAGCATATATTAAATCGTGCCTCTTTCGATTTAGGTACTCTAACATAATGGCTTTGCGGCCCAGTGAAACAAAGGATTAAAGAGAGCGAGAGAAAAAGCAACAGTGAGAGAGAGCAAGAGAGAAATAGAGAGAGAAAGAAAGAGTGATAGAGCGGGGGGTGGGGGGTGGGGGGGGTTGTTGAAGAGTGTGTGATACAATGAAAACGGGCCACTCAGGCACATTTCTGAGTGCAAACACATTTGAGTAGAATAATTGTCAGGGCAAACATGGACTCTAGTGACTCAAGAGGCTGTTCTCACGCCATCTCATCTCACTCGGGCCGTTAAGTCCCAGAATTCATTGTATAAGTTTGAAATGGCCCCTAACTGCTCTTTTTACAAGATTAAATTCATGATAGCATTGCCTCTTGTAATATATCAACAACTTGAAATATTTGGCTTTAACATATATCTGTGGTGTGTGATGAATATTTTTCACAGTTTTCCAGTGGTAGAAGGCAGAAAGTAGCCTCTTTGAAAAAGTTTGACTCCCTCTCCAAAGACTCTTTTCAGCTCGGTCCAATTGCACATCTGTGATGATGACCTATTCTTCTTTCAGAATACAAGAGGAGCTTTGTCAAAGATGTGTGATAATTCACAGCTAAGGTGTGAAGATTCATACTGTTTTCATTAATAATGGAACATGCACTTCCTTTTATTAATTAGCTGCTGCTGAAAAATGACCAGATGAAATGTAGGAAAGGATTTTCACAAGTCTTGTAGAAAAAAAAAAAAGCGGTAAGATGGAGTGCAGAGAGGCGTCTTTCAGTATGATTAAGTAACCTGACTTTACCTCTGGATTACTGCGGGGCTGACATTAAAGGTTCAGTGTGAAGGACTTAAGGGATCTTTTTGTTAAATATGGCAGAAACTGAATTTACGTATTTTTTTCATTAGCATGTAATCATCCAAGAAATCACCCCAAGAATCTTTCTGTTTTCATTACCTCAGAAGGAGCTTATTATATCTACATCAGGAGTTCACCATATTGCACCGCCATGGTTCTACAGTAGCCAAGAATGGATAAAAACCAAACAATGGCTCTAAAAAGGAGCTTGGACATTTTTGCATGTTTCCTGTTTAGGTAGCAGTGCCTTTATGTAACAGGATGCATTGTGTGTGAGCTTCTCATGCCCACTGATAAAATACAAAGGCGAACAAACTTTATTTTTTAACAGCAGCAGCAGCACTCCCCCTGTCTCCTCCAGATAAAATTGCCTGTTGATCTCCCTTTACACCAATGACACCACTGGTGTCAGGAGAGTAGGTTTCACAACTGGAGAACTCAGTTTTCACTGTCAGTACTGCACGCACTGAAAAATGTATCCCTTTAATTGACTTACTTTACTATAAACACTGATTGAACAACCGCATAAAAAGTGATGGATTTCCCCTATAATTAACTCAAATGAACAGAAATATAATTTGGATCGAAGGTTGATCAAAAGTTTTTTTCAAATTGAACAGATTAAAGCCATTTTTTCCTGTAGGAGCTACATACAGTACTGACATCTCAAAGAATGTATCTGTGAGACCATATAC
>JAPZDZ010000026.1:4740048-4750093 GCA_029783805.1 Acanthurus tennentii | reverse complement strand
AGCTCCACATGGATTTTCCATGAAAAGACTTACCTGCATGACATCAAGTGTTTACAGCATTAAATAATAAAGCTTTGATAAACTGGCAGCCAGATATAAAGCTGCCGTCTTCCAGAAATCAGTGAAAGAGAACAATAAAACAGGCGGCTGTTTAAGCAGAAATGCTGCAGATAATTGCCTGATATTTGTACAAGATCTTTTTAAGTAGTTGTGTAATTTAATGCACCCACAGGAGAAGGCTGAAGCAGCTGACTTTGCAGTGCACAGTCCTACCTGTGCTCAAAAATTAAAGCATCAAAACTTTGTGCTAAAACATCTCTAGGACATAACAGTCTCGTGTCAAAACTGCAGGTGTTGTGCTTTGATAAGAGCATCATTAGGCAAAGTGTTAGCAAATGTCTTTAGGGTTCTCGTGTTAACACTGCAGACCAATTACAGTCAAACACACACTCTCGCCCTCCCTCTCTCTTCTTTCACTCTCTGCGTTTCTCTGGGTCTCGCTGCCTCTTTCTACCCGGTGTAAATAATGTAATTTGTCACAGACAGGCCTCCGTGTAGGAGATGACCTTTCGAAACCTCACAGTAAATTGGCCCCGGCTAGAAAAGCTACGTCATTAGCCCTCTCCGTCTCTGTCTCGCTCTCTCTTCCTCAGTGCCTCCCTGCTTTCAAATTCAGTTTTATTATTTCTGTTTAATTTTAAATTCAGCGTTTAATCTACTGTTCTGCGAGGCTAACTGGCTCTAGCTGTCTGTCTCTGTGTTTCTCTCTATTGTGCCGCAGTCAGACACACACACGCACACACACACACACACACACACACACACACACACACTGATCGTGAAGCCCTACTGGGATTAAGTTAAAGGCACTTTTGACTGGATGATGTGACTTAGCTATCTCTAACTCTGTCACTGTTTTGTTTTATTTATATGTCAATAGTATAAATCAGTAGAGACATAGTATTTTTGCAGTGAGCAATGCAGTGAAACAGCCATGCAAAGAGACAGATCACCTACAATATGGCTCTTTCTGTTTATTTTTTAATCTACTTGTAATTTGCATTGGCCTATGAGGTTGTTGGGTTAGGGTTGTATTTTTTTGGGTCAGATTGTTGAATGTGCTGGTAGATGTCTCCAATTGTCTCAGTGGTAGAGATACACAACCCTGGCTAACATAGTGCTACCTAGCATCACATCAACATGGCTACATAAGGAGGTAAAATACAATACACATAATTAGGGCCCGACTGCATTATTTGCTTCATGTAGTTAGCAACTAGCCACCTTCGAGCTTCATTTCAGTGTCCTTTCTGTATTTTTTTTTATCACAAACTACAAACATGTAAAACTGGAAAAGCCTCAGTATTTTTTTTTTTATAATTAGCAGGGACAGAAAAAAACATTAATTGCCGTCTTTTTATTTTTATTTATAAGCAATGTTGTGGCAATCCTTACACTCGGTATGAATAGCACAATGGTTTAAATTTGGAAAAATGCTTGAATACTTGAATATAAAAAAATCACAACACACCGGATCAGCTCACCATTAGCGATCAATCACCGTTAATTATCAGCATTGCATCAGAGGTTTTCAGTAGTTAATCATGGTACACAGCCAGGGCCACATTCAGGAATCTAGTACTATTGATGTTAGAAGTCCAAGGCCCACAAACACATTAGCTCTCTGCAAAATCAGACCAGATACCAAAATGGTCCAAAATCTTTCAACAGTTTTAAAAAAATAAACTACAAAAGATATCCTGGTAGCATTTGCAACATGTATGCTAGTCTACATTCACTATAACCAGTCAATTAGTAGCTAAAACGTCAAAATTCCCACAAATGTGGAGGACGTGACCTCAGTGTTAGCTAAATCCTTTAACATCCACCCTGTGCAAGCTGTGTGGAAATTGCCAGTGATTTCGGAGAGGTCTGACTCTGCCAACAAGCCGGTCTGATGAAACATGGAGGATCCTTTCCCCCTGCGATAAGCATTTATAAATATTTATCACTTGTGCAGGGCAGGTATGGTTGGACCTGGACATGTTCTCTGCCACAGAGGCAACATTGTGGTGTTTTTACCATGATGATGTTGGAAATACGCTTAAATGTTTAAGTTTAGAAAGTAGAACATCCCTCCAACAGACAGCACGACCTCTTTCCAGTATGTCTGTGTACATTTTAACAGATACACAGACACAAAGCAGCTATCAGCAATATTCACTACAGTAGGGACGCATTGTGTTATAGGCACTGTGTGTATGCATGTCAAAGAAAGGAAAAGAGAGAGTCTCTGTGTGTTTTTGTGTGCATGTGTTATCATTCCTTAGCACCATGCTCCTCTTGGCAGATGGCTCTGCCAACCTTGGGACCTGGGGTGTGTGTGTGTGTGCGTGTGTGTGTGTGTGTGAGGGTGTGTGTATTGTCTTGGTATCATGGGGGCACAAGGGCAGAAGCTACCTGGTGTTGACTGCCAAGTCTCTTGCTCTCTTGTGCTCCCTCTCTTTCTCTAAATCCTCAACACACACACGCACACACACACACACACACACTCCTGATGATATGCCTTGCCCAGTCACGACTTATATTGTGTATGAATTAGAATTTGGTTTCTTATTAAGGTATAGTGGTTAAAAATGTTCTTGAAAGACGCTGTAAAAATAGGATGAAGGTGACGGTCATTACTCTAATCATGTGGATTAATTTTTTAAGCAGCGCAGACAGTAACATCAGTATTAAACACGCTGGTCCTTAACTCAGTGAGTTTTCATACACAATCACATCATAATGAATTAATATTATCATGACACATTTCTGATAATCAAACACTATACTTCATTAACTAATTAAACTAATGACTAATTAAAGTTTCACAACAAATTAAGGAACACCACTTAAAGCAAATACTTGATTAAATAATTAAACTAATTCTTAATGAGTTTCAACAACAAATTAGTCCTGTAATTTCAAGCAAGCTCCTCATTAACTAATTTGACCTGTTTGTAATTGAATTGTCACACCAAAAGAATAAATATATATTGAAAGGCAAATAGTCAACCAAATAAATACATTCCTTAACAAATAAACAACATATTTTAAAAAAAAAAAGCTTTATGTATCACTGAGAACTTTATTACAACGACTTCCAGCTTCTGTATGCTGATAAATATCTCATGGATATTAGAGATTACAATTTTTTTACAGTGTGATTTTCATTTCAATTTTGAGTTTTAACTCCCTCTGCTGCAGGTTTGAATGTGGTTCAAAAACTCTATAACAACTCACCCTCCCCTTATCTCTCCAGTGTGTAGTCTCTGATTAAGAAAACTACCCCAAAAGTAATCTTAAAAAAGACATTAAAAAAGGACTCCAGAGCAATAACTACACAGATAAACACAAGTATTAAAAGGTGGGTAACTCTGCCAATATAAGAAGAGCAGCTCCAAACAGGAGCTTGGTGATCTGATCTCATGGGGAAGATCCGACACAGTTATGTATGCTATTCTGCTTTATAGTCTCATTAGTAGTTACAAGGCTTTTAGTCACATCTATTGACAAGGCAATTGCATTTTTGCACACCATTAACATAAAATAATATCTCAACACAGTGCAACCTTTTCCACTTCTGCTCAGAAACTGGCAGCCAACACGTGAAACGTTTTAAGCAGCTTTTGATCCGGGGAACACTCTATCTTCTGTTCTATCAGTCTTTTTTAATGAAGATATTGCAGCTCAGAGAGACATACCTCAGTGTAAGTACTTGAGCTGCACTCATGAGTGACTTTTTATTGCACCTCGTTGAGCCACTGAGTGCCTGTTGGGTCTAATCATCTCATGTTTGTCATGGTTGTTTGCTATGTATGGATTAATGCTGGGGGTCTTTTATTACAGTATAGTTATCAGTTTTTTCAAATTTATTTAAGGCCCATTTTAAATTTTCATAATAGTACTGATAAAAAATAAGCTAAGTTTACCTTCTTTCATTTACTCCAAAGGGTGAAGAAGAAGGGTGTGTAGTTGTCTAATTAGAGACTGATGATATTAGTCGGCAATATACTGTTATCTCACTTAATTATTGATTTAATTTAAACTTTAGTCAGTAAAAGTCTTGTTTGTCTTCTGGGGATAATGGTGTTAAAGCTAATAGGCATACTGCACTTTACCGAGCCCTGTGACCTCTGGCTAATTATCCATGATATGATCCAACTCACAAGGAGAAAGTGGAGGGTGCAATAATTATGGGAGCCTCCAAACTTATTAAGTAAAAGCATGTGGTATTCTTTGCCAACGCGAGCGTAACTTTCTTTAATAATGAAGCATTTTCTGAGTCTTAGAAAGACCACAGACGCTGCCACAATATCCATATTAGTGAGACTCCTGCAGGAGCAGAGGGGGTAGCTGGTCCAATCAAGTGCTTCCAGAGTTGTTCCTAAACCTGCAGATTAAATGAGGTTACATTTCACTGGAGCAGGTAAATCACACCTGCAGGTACATCAGATCCTAGTCAGTGCCCTTGGCCAGCAATAATTAGATTTCATCCTTTCTTCAACAAGGGGCATGTCACGTTTGACAAGGTGAAGTTGATGCTCCGGGAACGTAGCATATATAACACATAATATGCATAACTGTACCCTGCTGAGGTGCAAATTGCAGCTGATGAAGCCTCCAAGACCTGCGACACCCCTGAAGAAGTCACAGGAATCAAATCTTCCCTGGATGAGACAGATGGCACAAAGAATGTTTACAGACATTTTCAACCCCTCAGTAAGACTTTCATAGTTTATTCCTTAATATGTTTTGTTTGCTTTGAAATTCTGGCTTGGAATTATTTAGGGCTTTGCCACAGATCTAACTATGGTTTGAGGAGTAATATTTGCTTTGGAGCTAAACCATGATGATGTCTTTTCTGGTTATGGATGAGGTTGCTGTTGGTGGATGTGTTTAAAGAGTTTTTCTTTATATATTATTTCATTGTTGTCAAAACATACAAAATCTAACTTTTGCATCTTAAAATGTCGAAAAACAACCATGTCTTTGTTGTACACTTTGATTGAGTTGAGCTTTAATCTCCCAGATGTTTCCAACAGGGTTTAAACTCAGAGAAATCCATTATTGTATTCAAGGTAAAGGTGTGTTTCATTTTGTCGCCTGTTGCTAACCTCTGGGATAACCCCAGCCAGAAGGCGAGGACGTAAGTCGGCAAACGTGAGTGAACGTAACGTGATAAAACTTAAACACGACCTCGTCTGTGAGCATTTCTTTTTCATCTACAAAGGTTGCTATTTAAAACTGAAAACAAATCCCATGATCCCATGCTACTTCACTACATCATCAAACTACATCTTTTGTTTTCATTGCTTTGATTGAAGGACCTCCAGTGACAGAACTTAAATACTGAGCCAAGCTGAATTTGGCTCTTTGAAGTTAAATCAGTCAGTATCTAACACGGTGTTTGGTTTCTTCATGTCTTTTTCTATTACCTGCCTTCACTATGAATGCATAATTTTTTGACTCTTATTAACTTTAAGCTTTGTACCGTGAGCATCATTATTCTTTACATATCTTAAGTCAACCAAGAGCTGCAGCTGTCCTTGAAATGCTTTATTATATCAAAGATTACCCAGGATTCTATTTAATATCGCTTATGCAAGGTTACTATATATCCACTCAAGAACTAACACATAAAGCTTGGAAAAAAGAAAAAGTTGAATTCAAAAACGGATGAATTATGAGTACTTAGCAGGCTGGTTAAACAATTTTAAATTTCCTTTCAACTTCTGTGTTTTTCTCTGCATCAACAGAATAAAACTCATACAGTTAATAGGGAGCTCCTTTGCTGGATTGGAGCTGACATCCGCAGAACAGAACAAAAGTCCAGCTGAACAAAGCAGAACAAAACATACAGGAGAGTGAAGCCTCCCGGATCAGAGGAGGGTCAAAGTGATTGTTAATGAAACTCCACATGTAATCACTCATTTCTTCACACCTGTAAGAGATGTCAGGAAATGTCACGAAATATGTGCACACGCAGGTCGACCGCATGCTGCTGAAGGGGGGGGTGGGGGTGGGGGTGGGGGGGGTTGCACTCTGCTTACATCTGGGTTAGGCAAGCCTTCACTGATAAAGATAAATATTCTGCTGAGGATTTCATATCCCATCCAGATGGCTGATATTTTATTTTCTTATAAGACGCTTAAGAAAACTGAACAGATGGCTTAGCTTTTTAAACGGAGCAACACTCCAACTCTCAGCCACAGGCAGAGGTCTCAATAATAAAGTTCTAACAGCTGACCTTTGCCTCAAATTCTCTCAGCGACAACACATTTCTTTCTTTTTTTTTTTTTTTTTACCTCACTCACAGAAGACAGAGGCATTTGGACTTTGTGTGATGTAATGATAGAAGTGGATTGTCTGCTGAACAATAAGACTCAAATTCCTTCGTTATGATCTCTGAAGTTGAAGCGTTTCATTATCTCTTTAATACTTGAATGACTGACGGAACAGTTTCAGATATTTTACTTCTTAAGTTTACGTAGATATCTGTGGCGAAGAGACGTGGGAAATCCAACTGTCAGCACTAAGTGATAATGACATATGAAAGATAGCTGTAAGAGCAGTTTGCACGTCCTCCTGAGGTACGGCAGACCCCCTTTTTTAATGTTAATACGTCACAGATGTGATACTTGAGTGGATTGTTTACAGCCTGGTGTCATGCTGCAGCCATACTGGATCTAAATCTGAGAAAATATGTTAAGTTGATTTGGAGATTCAGTCTCATTATTACTAAGACTAAACACTGAGACAGACACATCTGTATAATATTACATGCTCTGCAGAGAGGAAAAAAAAAGGCAGTCCAAGTCCAAGCAGTGGACCTCTGACAATCCCTCACAATTACTCTCTGGCTCAGGATTGAATAAATACTTCTGGAAGACATCAAATCCACATGAAACTGGACAGTTTTTGAAATCTGAAAATGCCATTTTAAAGCTGCTATAATTAACAAAAGATTCAATGTGTGTGCAAAGTGAAAATTGTTAAAAGTGACCATTCCACAAAGAATTATCATCAGCTCTGCACTTTTTAGCTAATTTTTTTGGGTTTCACAGCCATAAACTTTATTTACTTGGTTCACTCTCACAGCTGCTTTTCAAATAAAAGCAGTCAGCAGTTCTTCAGCAAGAAAGCTCTAGTAACAAACTACCCAAAAATGAAGACTCTGGTAAAATTTTAAGCACATTTTTAATTATTTTCTCGCATTTTTAATTTTAGTTTTTTTCTACAGTTCATTGATTAGTAAGAAAAAACATTTAACAGATTGCTTTGGTTTGTTGCTCGGGATCTTATTTTTTATTTTCATATGATTAAATCTTTTTCATTCTGCCTTGGCCTTTCTAAAATGAGAGTGAAAACTGTTCATGTTTTTTTCCCAGGACGCTGGGACTGTGTGTCCTCTCTTAACCTCGTTTTTTTCCCTCTCATTTTTTAACTGGTAATAGTTGTTTTGGTTGTAAATGTTTGTACTGATTTGCAGTTATTGACACATTTGTTTTTGTCTTAAGTTGAGGTAGAATTAAATATTCTAAGAAGTCTTTGTGTTAAAAACCATGATAATTAAAAATTGAATATCAATACTGTTGTACTCATGCACATATGTTAATTTAAATATAAAACTGTTCTTGGACTCCTTTCACAGTTATGGTCACAGACTCTCCCCAACTTCCTACATTTGTATTTTGGGTGCAATTTATTAACCAAATAAAAACAAAATGCAAGTAAAAACAATCTTAATTATTAAATTGACTGATAGTTTTTTTTTTTTTACTTAAACATTTCTTAGCTCCTGCAAAAGCACCATTACCATCATACTTTTGGCTTCAATAATGGTGTACTGAAAACCTGAAATCGAAAAAAGTCCTATGTCCAAACCAAAAGCACAAGAAGAAAACTAACAGCAAAATTGGATATCGATGGATATTTTTTTTGCTCATGGACTTTAGCAGCACAAACAGCGGCTGCTTCCTCCCAGATGGACTCCAGGTGATCTGCCTGGTTTTAACAGCTTCCTCACTCCGGTTCACACCTGCTGACAGAGCTCCCGTCATACAGCCCTGAGGGATAATTGTCCCACCAGCGCGGGATGAAAAGGATTTCTTCCAGATAGAAAGCTTCCTTCAGCGTTATCTGCTGTTAGTTTTGGAGCATTTGTTTGTTCCAGTTCGGGATGAGACGCAGCTTCCTTTCACAGCCTCTGATGAGCTGCTGATGATGTTGGTGTGAAGTATCATCAAGTGGAGCTGGTTTGGCAAGCCTGGGCCCATCACACGGCGAGGATGGAAATTTCTGTGTGATGAATGATTTTGCGCGTATTGAGTTCACACGTGTGACTGAGCTGATTGAGAGCTTGGGAGGATTGACGGGCAGATTGAATATTGGACTGTGAGACTGAACATCGAATGCACTGACTGTAAATTGACTCTGTCGCCACTTTTTTTTTTTCCCCCTTGCAGATCCCTTCGTCTCCGCTTAGAGAGCTTAAGCCCAGACTCATTTTATGGACAGGACGCAGCATTTTGACTGCAACTGCTACAATTTTTTAATCCCCATTTTTACATTTTTAAGAAGAACAAAGAGAAAAATAATTCAAATGATTTACAAACTCAGTAAGACCAGGCATGTTAGGACAAATCCTGTGAATAATAACATTGTTAATTTAAGTCAGAGTGTCTTCCCACAGATTTGAACTTTTAGCTCCAACACGCGCAGCTGGAATCTTACAATTCCACGCCGACGATATGTGTAATCAATTCCCTAATTAACTATCTAAATGGTTCAACCAATCACCATCAGTGTCAATTAACATTCAAAGCGATCTCCCCCAGATTCCACCGCCATGATTAGCCAGCTACATGATGGGCAATTACAACGAGGAGAACGCAACATTCAATGCAAGCCCTATTACAATTATACAGAGCCTTCAGATCTCCGAGCGAGAGAGCGAAACAAGGAGCAGGACGGGAGGAGAAGGAGGGAGAAAGAGCAACAAAGAGGAGAAAAGATGAAAGGGTATTTCTTCAGGAGGAGGAGGAGGAGGAGACCTACAGTGTTGGATTCGTTCAGATTTAACAAAGGCGTGGGGAGCTTCAAGATTGTTTTCTCTCTGCCTTAAAGGGAAAATCCACTGTCAAACCGGAGCCGCACATCAATGGCGAGTGACAGACTTTTAACTCCAATCTGACTGATTTTCATGGGCTCTATTGAAGGTGTGTGTCAGCTTTTATGCCTGTAAAATCCATTGTTAAATCTGAGAAGAAGAAGAAGAAAAAAAAAAAAAACAGGTCCATTTGAAAGTTACTCTTTCTCTCCATTCTGTTTTTTTTTCCTTCCACCAGTGCAGGTGCTCTCCTCCTTGTGATCTTGGACAGTTGAGTCCATTTTAACATTTATTAGCACTGAGATGTCAGCTACATCAAAGCAGCTTTCCAAGGCTGCTGGTAAAAGACACTGGTTAAGAGCAGCAGCATGACGTGCTGCACTGGCTCCTTTCCCAACCAAACACATTTCATCATTTTTTCTTTGGCCTGGACCGTGGAGGAAAAGTTGAATTTATTGCATTATTTGAAGTTAGTTTAATGGAATGTTATGTGTAATCTCTCAGTTTTTCTCAGCTGGTTTAAGGGTTCAGTATGCCTTAAATGAACCGGTTTGCACAAGTCGACCGTGCGTAAAGGCACAAGTGTTAATATCTGCTTGGGCTGGCCGCGCTCAAAGATGCAGCTTTTACTTCTCCCACTATCTCTCTTCAAGAATTCCTTCATTCACCACCTTTGTAGTGTCAACACAATGGGCCATACAAGTGTGTATAACAGTGTACTCTCCCTGACAGTCTCCACTCCACAGCTTTACGGCGCTGCAATATGAAACATGACGGAGGTGGTTGAGTGAAGGACGGAAAAAAGAGAGCTTGAGAGAGAGAGAGAAGTTCAAACTCTCCGTTCACACCTCTGCATACATTTTCAAGTAGGTGTGATTTTAGGGTTCAAAA
>JAPZDZ010000026.1:4669176-4680064 GCA_029783805.1 Acanthurus tennentii | reverse complement strand
GGTGTTAGGTCTTGGTCTATTTTGTGTTATTAATCTGATGCTATCTTGTGTATTGAAGCTCTGTTTAACCCACTCATTTTTAGATTTCTCCCATTCTTTCTCAGTTCCCTCTATGTCTATTTTATCAGTTTCTTGTCCTTTCATTGTTGGTATCACCTCCACTTCACTCTCTCTTACAACATTTTGGTCCCCTCTGCCCTTCTCTTTCGTTTGGGTTTTATCCTGGACCCTCTGTCCTTCGAATTGTCCAAAGTTTACATTGCCCTCTACAGTCTTTTCAGTCGGATGAACTGTACTATGTAGATCTGGAGTTACAATTGTCTTTGGATCTAGTAAATTATGCCCTCCTGGAGAGCTATCTAAATGCGCATCTTTTCTTGTAGTTGTTTGGATTGTGCTGAGGCTAACATCAAGATCATTAGTGATACGAGAGGTTTCACTTTTTAAATCCTTCTTGGCATCCAAACCATCACCATCTTTGTAATTATATTCTTTACTGTATTTGCCCTCATCTTCCTCTGTCTTATACTCAGCAGATAAGGTTTCACTATTTTCCACTGTGGTTGGTGCAGGTGTTGTTGTAATCATAGTGGTAGTAGATGTGGTAGTAGTAGTAGTCGTGGTCACTGTTGTTGTTGGGGGAATAGGAGTTTGTGGCTTGTTTGATGAATGGTAAGGGGGATGTACATGTGGACGAACTCTTCTCATTGGTGGTTTTCTACGCCTATAGGGCCTTCTTCTGTTTGCCTGACCAGGAACAAGGTTGTGGGTCCTTCTACCTTCTCCAGAGTGCCTATTTTCTGACCAATCACTTGGCTGAGGAGTTCCAACAGCAGGAGGGTCTGTAACAGTCTCTGCTTTTTCTGCAATCCCACCATAATGATGTTGGGTTGGTTCTGTGCTTCTGGGAGCCAAAGGTTGTAAAACCTGTGGCACACTTTCAGGTGTTTCAGCTTTTCCATTATTTGTTTGTTTATCTGTATAATAGGCCTCAGTCTTAGCTTTTGTATCGATAGGGAGACTTGTTGGTTCTGTCCAAATATTTGGAGGAAAAATAGTAGGGGGTAAAAGGCTTGAAGTAGTAGCAACTGTAGTGATCGTTATAGTGGTAGGTTTGAAAGCACTTGATTGGAAAAGTACAGTGCTGGGTTCTGGTAGTGACTGCTCTGTGGGGAGAGCACCACTTGGTTTGGATTTCGCTTTGGCCAACATCTCTGCCCAACGATTTGGATCTTATTCCTTAATGGATTGATTAGGTTTCCTCTTTGAACCTTTAATTCTTGTCTTTTTTGAAAACATGTTAGTATTTCTTTGCTGTGTCCCTACCTTCTGAGGGTACTGTGTTGCAGAAGGACGTATTATTTCTTGATAATCTCCTCCTGAGCCCTCTATTTCCTCTATTCCGACTGGTAAGATCTGCTGATCTCTCCCAGTCTTTACTTTGGACCGATCAGGTACATTTTCTCCTGTGACTTCCACTATGTGTGATAGCATGTCAACTCCATACAGATTTGAGGCCAAGCAACTGTATTCCCCTGCATCTTCCTGTGTCAACTTCCATACCACCAAAGTCCCATTTTCCATCACTTCTGCTTGTCTTGTCTTTTGTGTCGGGAGAAGAATTTGGTTTTTGGGAAGGTACCACATAGTTTGACTCGGCTGAACTGTAGTTACTTCACATGAGAGAAAAACAGAGTTTCCCTTTTCAGCCACAATTTTCTGGCCATTGAAAGCTGTTGGGCTGAGCGAGCGTTCTTTTATGGTGAGCCTCACAGGCAGTAAGTCCACACCGGCTTTGGTTCTGATCAAACAGTGATAAAGGCCTGAGTCAGACTGTGTGGCATTTAAAATCACAAGCTGTCCTAGTTTAGAAATTTGAATTTTATCTGATGCATCTTCCACAGTGGTCAAATCTGGAAGAATCCACTCAACTTTCACCTCTTGATCTGAAGAGATGACACTGCACTCCAAGTGTACCTTTGAACCTTCAAGAGCAGTCTGAACCCGCCCTGCTGTCCCTCTGCGAATTAGAGCCCAGGACATTGTGAGGTCTTTTTCTGCTTCTTGCCCTCTGTGGTTGATTTGCTTGGTAATTACAGTGGTAAAATCCATTACCAGTTTCTTGGTTGTTGTCTGCTGTCTGTTGAGCCTCAAAGTTACTCGGGGTTGAAGCAGCCACAAGGGTTCTGCTACCAAATACCCTTTTAAATCAGTGAAATATGGGGAGTTTTCATTCACGGCTTGGGCATATTGAAAGGCTATCCTGCTTGCATTTCCTCTCTGCTGACCTCTCTCCAAGATAGCAGGGCTTTCATAGTAATATGCAACCAGTTGCCACAGATTTTGAAGTGTCTCCCGATCAATCTCGCACTCAAGGACTGTTGCCAGTGATACATTGACAGACAACTCCCCAGACGAATTCACTGTCCAAGTCATGGGGGAACCGTCTCCAGGGTGGCGCACGTCACATGCCATGTGAGCACTGTTTCCATGGCTGTCGGAGAGAACTAATGTCAGATGGCCTAAAGGTTTTTCAAAGTCACGTGTGTATGGGAGGTCAGGCTCTGCTTCAGATTCAGCCCACAAAAGATTGTCCCGCTGTTTGAGGGGAGAGCGGAGAGCTGGCCGTTCACAGGTTAGCTTGTCTGAAGTTGGTCCAAGAAAAAGGGTCCCATTCAGGGGCTGAGGAGAGGAGCACTGAGGGCAAACCTCACTGGCACCGCGTTCCCTCTTGCACTTTATTACACCTTGGAGAGAGTGAAGGAAATAGGAAGACATGAGGAGATAAAATTGTGAGAGGAAAAGGAATGAATAGGAGGGACAGATAAAAAAAATGAAGAGAAAGATGGAGGTGAAAGGATAAGAGAAAAGGGGTGCATAGGGAGATATGATTAGGAGAGAATAAGGGAAACATAGGAAAGAATGAGGAATGTAAAAAAGAAAAAGACAGAGATATAAAATAAAATGTGAATATAGGATTAAAGGGGTTTGGAAAACTACAGACAAAATCTTATCTTTTAATGAGTTTAATTTAAGGTTTATTCATCCACTAATGAAGTTCTGGCAGTCACAGTCCTTTATTTTTAGATAGCAGGCCATATAGAAAATTATAGATTTTTAAGGGCTCTGTTGATGCAAACAGCTAGCACATGGGACTGGTTAAAGATGTTTACAGAAAACTTAACAAAGCAAACAAATGAGACAAAGCACATGTGTCTGAGAGAAATGTTAAAGGAGAAAAAAGGATAATGACAAAGTAAACAGTCTAATCAATTCTGCAGACTGCATATGGATCAAATACAGACAGTTTACTGTGAGTAGCTGTGTCCCTCATGTGTTGTGCAGATGCCGGATGGTGGAACACAGCCTCTTTTTTTTGGCTGAATATTTTCTGCTTCTGGTCAAAAACTATTGTCTGAATCACACATATGCAGTATTGTGACCTTTGTTTATAAGAATTTCTAATACAAGAATACATTACAAGCAATTATTAAGTCAGCTGTTTTGCTTTTAGATGACTTATTTATAGTCATGTTGCCTTTGTTAGAGTTTATCAGTTAAGTTGCTTGGTGTCTTGCTCTTCTTCTTTATTTCTTTTGTGACAGATGTTGCTTCTCAAAGCGAGTGCAGTTCAAACTATTATGACAAAACTGTTTCAGATGACATACAAAAACTGTGAAAGTGGGAAAGAGGTAGGGAGAATTATCACTTAAGTCAGCAGCTCCCCTTCAGCCTGACAAAGCTTTAAACTATGACATATATCAGCTTGCTGTTTATCTGTCTGGCTGCAACTTTACTATTTTGGTTCCCTCTCACAGCTGTCAAAGTGCTGTTTAGAGCTGCAGCAGACAGCTGTTTCCAGCAAAAAAAAATCATAGTGCACTACCCCCTCTGTACCAAAATATTAGATGACTAATACATTTAAAAGGTGATAATATCTCTCTATATATCTACATCTATATCTAGCTATATATAGCTAAACATTTACACTGACACTCTCTGGACCTTGTTGCTAAGTCATTTGTCATCCTGCTAGAACACACTTTTTTGATCCCACAGGAGTGAAGAAGTAAACACAGTTTCAAATTTCACTGAGGTTGAATGTAAGAAATAAAAGGGGTTCATAATCATGTGTACACACCTTCATGTTTGGAGTTCCAATCTACCAACCAGAGGAGCTGACAGTCACAGGTCCAGGGATTACCATGCAGAGAGAGGACTTCAAGCCTGGGAGCTGTCTTCAGTATTGAAGCAGGGAGCTGCTCCAACAGATTGTCTGACAGGTGTAAGTGTCTGAGACAAAAACATTGTATCTTTTCCTTCACTTACTGGTCTACAGGATGACAAAATTTAAATGCATTGTGACAGGCAAACAAATATACTGTAGTATCATAAAGCATAAGGTGCGGCAACAGCAGTTTGGGTAATTTGTGCATATTGTTAATTTGTTGAAACCCCTTTAAACATGCACAAACATATAATTTAAACATCCCTGTAAGAAAGTGTGCTTCTTTTTTTTAGCAAGTATTATTGGTTTTAAATGTATCTTTCACATTCTTGCCAAGATATAGTTACCTCATATAAAAGACTACAGATTCTTGAAAAGGGCAGTTCTGTGACTTATGTGAGTTTAAAGTTGGTTTTGATTTAGAAAAGAAAGAAAGGAGAGATTTCCATTGTCATTTAATTTCTTACTTGAGTCCAGAGGTCCAAAAGCTTCCTAGTAGTGACACTGTTATGAAGGTATGGGGGTGGATTTCCTTGAGGAGGTTCCCCTCCAACTGCAGGAATTTTAGGGAAGTCAGGCCTGAGAAGGAGTACGGCTCTATAAAGTCAATGAGGTTGTGGTCCAGATGTATACGGATCAAACCAACAAGGCCTTCAAACAAACTAGGGTTCACCGATGTTAGCTTGTTGTAACTCAGCTTCAAGATCTGGAACAAAAGAATAAGTATACTGATATTTAATTTATTTTATTTTTTAAAAAGTTTTTAAAGTTTAAAAAAAAATTATTTAGAGGCTTTAGAAACTTTATGAGTCCACATTATAAATTAAGGTTGCAGTAGAAAAAGAGCTTATCTTAGAGGTATTTGGATACAACTGTTTCTCCAAAATAAAACCAACTCAACCCCATACAGGCCTTGATGTAACTAATTCTGATATACTGGCAAAAGATCTTCAGTCCCGTAAACAGACAATACAGTCTACAATTTAGATTCTGATTAAACCCATCTGGTTCTAGCAGGACTCACTGCATTCATATTCAAGCAATCAAAGCAAAAACAAATCAAAACAAATTACTTTCTTAAATGTGGTTAAGCTATGGGGATTTAATTTGTCTATATTTATACAACCGCGTTAGCCAGTGTCATCATGGTTCACTACTTTTATGCTTTAAACACATATAATTTGTCTCTGTAGTGTGTGTCTCCCTTCATTAGAGGAAAATTAATATAATACTTCACAGAGAGCAACATCATTTAACTCCAATAATGCAATAGTGAACTTGGGAATGAAATCTAGCTTCCACTTATGGCCTGTTCATGTTTATTTTTGCCTCAACTTGCTTCATCTATGATTTAGAGCCAGATATGGACGTGCCAACAGATGCAAACACTCAGAAAGGTTTACAAGAGGGTTTTGACAGAAACTGAAGACACCATATCTGCAATCATAATCATTTCACCACTTTCTCTTGAAATGCATTTGTTGGAACTTATAGATGTGAAAAGAAACAACACATTTCTGCAAAATCTAATAATTCATTAATTCTCAGTGACGGGCCAGAATTAAGTATTACCACTGATACTTCATCCTATGGAGTTTCATTTGCTCCAAAGTGCAATTGGGTTCATTTTGATAGTTAAGTAGTGTTTTAAATGCAACAATCAACTTCAGAGGTCAGAGCTAAGAGAAAAATGAAGTCAAAATACTTGAAATGGCTCCAGTTATTTCAGCACCTTTGCACGCATAAACTAGTAAGAAATTGAGGACACGTTTACAGTAGTTACATAATAATACGTTCTACTTTCTATATATTACAAGATACCAAGATAGACACAAACACACACACACACATACACACACACACACAAACACACACACATTCAAACTCTACCTGCAGTGATCTCAGGCTGTAAAACGCCCCAGGGTAAACTGTGCTAATGTCGTTGCCATGCAACATGAGCATTTCCAGTTGCCGTAGTGACCTGAATTCTGACCCCTCCACCTCCGTCAGGCTGTTATAACTGTGAAGGAGAGAAAACAAACAGGGATGAAAGAGTAACAGAGGGTCTTTGGAGGGGGTGTGGAAAAGGATAGGAAACTAAAATTAGTTAGCAGTTGGTGTTTAGTGTTTGCGTGCTTGCCTGGCTGATGTGACCTTTCAAATGAAGGGGAAAAAAGAGAGACGAAAAACTGGATGGAAAGAAGGAAGGATGGATGACAGAAAGACCTCAGTTAACCTTTGACCAGCAATTATGTCCCCATTCTTAAACTTCATCATCTTAAAAGCAAAGGAAACTTACACATACACAGAAATGTACAGAATTACATTTCTGCATCTTTTCACAGCCTTCATAGAATTGTGCCACTGAGGCATTGGCCAGGATTACCTTTATAATTTTAGTACAGAAAGGAGCTTTTTATAATAGTTATGCCCTCTTGTAAACAACATCAAAGCAACACTTTAAAGCAGCAGGGGTTTATGCGCATGTGGCTCCAGTGCCTTATTATATCAGCAATCAAAATACAAAGAACTATTGAAAAACCTCTCTCCCAGTCTTCAGGTTTCAGCACATTACGATAGACATCTGTCAAAGAGTCAAACTGATTGCCAAGTGCAGTATAGAACAGTAGAAGCCAGAGCCAAATACATAATTTATCAAAGAAGCACAGCAGAGATAGTTGTGTATTAGTTGCAGCTGATGGCATCTGACAAATTTAAGTGTGTGAGAGTTTGTCGGGCCTTCCAATACAGGAATCAGCAAGATATTGTCGAAGAGAGTCTACCATACTGTAGTGAGGTACTAAACTGTAAAACATGCAACCTTCCCTGGGTTCAGTTATCCGTCCCGATTGAAGACATATGGGGGATCCTGCGTTTTTCCACTGCCATCAATAAAACAGCCAGCTCACAATATATCATCCAGTGGTCACTTTTATCTAGAGTGTCTTTCCTTGGCATGATGCACGTGTTTTTAGTGTAGGCTTCCTCATAGAAAACTAAACTTCCAACCCTGGTAGTGTTAATGCTTTGCTCTTTAACCATAATGAAATTTGTTTCATTCCTTCACTATACAGGAGTTCCAAACATTCACTGCATACTTTAAAGGCACACTGAGACTAGTCTAATACTTATCGGTCATTCCATTAAAAACACTTTAGTCTGGTGTGTTCTCTTTGATTTAACTGGCGGCTATGTGCAGTGACTGATAATGCAGCTTTGACCTTGCAAAGCTGAGACACATCAGTGTTTATATTTGATAAATAAAACATGATTGTTATCTTTTTATGTAGAATGATTGCAAAGATGAGAGGTATTATCAGAGGTGTGGTTTGTTTTTTCAGAAAGTTAAAAAATTGAGTTTGTACACATTTCTTCTAATCAGATGATGGAAGGGGAGGGAAGGGGTTTTACATGCTGTTAGAACATAGTTTAAAATGTACCAAAGCATTAAGTGTTGTTAGCCTTTGTTCTTAGTTCAGTTTCTTATGTTGTACTCTTGTATTAAAAGTCATAGTGTCACTATGCCTGAATCTCTGAATATGAAAAACTGTTGGCTTTTAGATATCAACAGTCATTGAAGGTATGTGGGTTTAAGTGATTCCCTCTAGGTGGTCTATACCATCCTTGATGCTCACTGAACAATTGGCAGTTCCTTCAAAAGATGGACATCTGCATCTATCAAAGCAATGATGTTTTGACTTTAAACAGCACGCTCCTAAACACTAACTAAAGGAGAACACACTTCAGATGTGAACATATACCAACAGTTTTGCATTAGAAGCTAAAATTCCTGGTCTACACTCCAGTTTACAGGGTGGTCTTATGTTTAGAAAGTTTGTGACTGTTACTTCCCTAAAGGTTTGGTCCCTCTCCAAAAATCTGCTCTGCTGAGATTTTCCTGACAAGTCCCCTTTATCCTCGTTCAATCAGAAACTGCCTGCTACCTCACATAGAGAAACAAAAACCAGGGATCAATATGGATTCAGTAGAGGGGTATACAAAAATGAAGTATCACACAGTTCTCTGCTTTGAATTCATTAATCTACAAGGTAAAACTGACAGCAGTGTCTTTGGTTTTGCATTTTACTTGCTAAACTTACATAGCCTTAGTTGGTGTTGCTATGCCTGTCAAGCTATATGCTCTCACATGGCACACAAACTGTATATATACTTATATTTAGACACATATACATACCAATATAGCAGCAACCAGGATTGGCTATCATACAGGGGGGAATTACTACAGCCTGGATGCCCGTTTCTTTATACCCATTGTCTTGATGCTAACACATCCAGTGGACTTTCACTGTGGATAGTTAGCTAGTTAGCTTACGATTGCAGCTACAGCAGACCAACACAATGTTTAATCCACTCCTTACACTTTTGCTCTTATGTTTTATATTTTGGACAAAAAAGACACCATCCTCCACACGTTATATATAGAGTACCATTCTCCTCTCCCCCCATAATGCACCGTTTCAACATGTGGAAAAATCCGTAGCTTAACGTGCCTGCTGTACCTTGTTATGGTTGCTATACTTTGTTGTACATTTGCTGTCTAGTGATTGGTCAATAGTGGGAAGCCAGAAAATGAAATTAGCCTTTCACTTGTTGCTACCATGTGGAAATCATGTGGTGTCCATCATTCTAACTCTTTGATTGTTATGTTGTCAATGATATAATATATACCATGTGTAAAATGTGTGTTCTATGTGTTTTTGGTGTTCCTACCCTGTAATAAGTATGTCATTTCAGTAGTTAAAGACAGATCCACAAAACAAGGGTAAGAATGTGCCATAGGTTCTAGTCTTTTATTTCAATTTGACCTGAGGGGGATGGTATAATTGTATATTAATGAAAGCTCACATTTACTGTTGCCAAACCCTTCCTTATGTGGATAGCTAGTCCCTGTAGTGTAATGCTGGCTGAATAAAAGATCATATGTATTTCTGTTGAAGACCAAGATGATCTGGAATGTCCTGATAGCTCCCACACTGCTGCTTTCACAGTACAGGAGTGCATATGGAGACAGTTCTGTAGATTCCTTCTGTAGATTGTAGCTTGTCTGCCACTGTAGCTTTTGTGACCATTTATCTACTGAAATACTCCATTACATCAAAGCATAGTATCCAGTAGTAAAGAGGCAGAGAGCTGCTCTAGGCACAAATGTGTTGCACCTGAATTGCATTGATAGCTGTTTCCACCTCCAGTGAACAGTAGTGTAGCCCTGACTGCTGCCCGCCAAGTACTTTGCCATGTAAATATGTACTGTTCTGAGCCAATTATTAGACAAGGAAATTTGTTATACACAAAACAGTTGTTGGGCTATTCCTCTGCTTTGCTGGAGGGCAGTAAAAGCTCCGTTCACAATACAGGGAACCACATGGAAGTGATTAGCAGATTTATCCCCTTGAGAGTCAGTGCAGTACCACATGCTGGTGCTAAGCCCTTATCTCTTAGGTTAAAGCAGATGTTTTCACATAAAATGCACCACAGGCTGTATGCTAATTATCTTACTGATGGTACTGATGCTGTCTTTGGTGTGCAACTGGCTTCTTTTGTTCTTTAGGAAGGTCAACAGATAAACCAAGTGTGAGCAGCAATACATTTTTATGATCTCACCACCTTAGGCAAGGAAATAATTCCTCTGTTGGATTCATGGCATGAAAAAGTAATATCAAGAGAGTAGTCAAGAGCTGACTTGCCTACCAAAAAGCGCTTGCCTCAGCATTAGTTTGTAAGTTATTTGTGGCAGTAATGATAATTTGTTAGCTAAAGAAAACACTTCTCTGACTAGTCACTTACTGCACATTTCCTGTAGAGTGTTTAGTTTTCTTCCCCTTGGACTGCCATTGACAACAATGTCTCAATTTTTCTGTCTGTCTGTGTGTCTACGCATAGTGTTTGAGTCTTACCCAAGGTTGAGCCTCTCTGTGTCTTTAGGAAAGGTCTTTGGTATGGTGGTGAGGTGTCTGAATGTACAATGAACCTCTTTAACGCCTGGACAGCTACAGCTCCGTGGGCAGGATGGAATGGCAAGTATAGGGCTGATCTACAGAAAAGAGAGGGGTAGGCAGGAAGAAAGAGTCGGTACACTTTATTCACATATCTATATATCTTGGTAATAACTTTAGCAAATTTAGCAATGCCTGTAGCCTTTGACTAGTCACACTGTCTTCATAGACACTGGCTTCTTTAGGAAATTGATATAAAGATGATTTACCGTTTGCCATAGCAGTGAGGAGAAGAGCAGGGGAAACCATGCTGCAGCTGACCTGCAGAAGAAGTTGGCGCACCACCACAGCACCATGACTGGATGGCTGACTGCTCACGTCATTAATACACCTGTTGGAGGACATGAAATGATTTAGATACACAGACTCATGTTGACAAAAACTAAGCATTAGAAACAATTCATAGATTTATTGCAGGGATGCAGTAGAGGCATGTGTCTTGTCCATGTGTAGCTGATAAACTGGTGGCTCAGTCTGAAATATTGCTATTGATGCAGATGAGATGATGACAGTACAAGAAGTGATTCACAGGTGACCCATGAGAGGTGTAGCCTTCAACCGATATATCTTTTTCCCATTGTATATTAAGATGGTCTTGGCCCCTTGCAGGACACAATTTATAAAAAAGGTTGGATGGATGGATGGA
>JAPZDZ010000026.1:4629874-4640128 GCA_029783805.1 Acanthurus tennentii | reverse complement strand
TGTTTTCTTTGTAAATATCAGCGTGATTTGACTCTTGACAGCGTACATCTACTATAATTCATGGGCAGATTATTCGTCTGTACTGAGTATTTGCTGCTGTCTAACTGATCATATATTTAGATTTTGTAATTTTCATATGTGAACTTTGTGTGTATGCTCTGCTTTGTGTTTTAGTGAGTGTGTGGAGTTCGTGAAGAGTTTTAAGATTCCTCTGTTGGTCCTGGGAGGAGGAGGATACACAGTGAGGAACGTGGCTCGCTGCTGGTAAATCCAATGCACAGACACACGCTGTTTTCCTACACAGAACGAGGTGTTAATGATCAAAAGGTGACCGAGGCTTCGTGTTCTGTGTTCAATCATTTGACATTTAAAGTAACGGCTGTTTTGTTTTCCTAGGACCTTTGAGACATCTCTGTTGTTGGATGAGTCCATCAGTGATGAGCTGCCTTATAGTGGTGAGTTATTATACACTGCACCTCAATGTGTCACTGACCAGATTCAGTATATGTACCTTATGTTGTTATGGTTCACAGAAAAAGCATTTACTCAGAAAAATATAAGATACCAAAAATATAAGATATAAGATTATAACTTTTAAGCACTGCTGCCTCACAGCATGAAGAAGCAGATAGATTTACTGAACCCTAACAGGCACAAAATGACAGACGTATTTATTAACACAATGTACAGTATGAGTTTATATCCCTTGATTACCAAGCCAAGCAGAATAACAGCACAATGTGCCACTCTAGTTGACAACATATTTACAAATCACATGGAAAGCAGTTTAATGAGCGGGCTGCTGATGAATGACATCAGTGACCATTTGCCTTTTTTTGTGATTCATGACTGTGACTGTAAAAGAAAAACGTGGATCATAAAATCAAATAGAGACAAAAAAATATAGAAGAAATATAACAGAAGAATCAATACATGCATTCAGAACTGAATTTTTATCACAACACTGGAGTGGCCTTTATAAAGAAAATATTGACTTAGCATGTGAGGCACTCTAAACATATTTAAGTCATTATATGATAAAAATTGTCCAACAATACAATGCACAAGCAGACAAAATCACAGGGACAGGCCATGGATAACAAAAGGACTGCAAAATGCCTGTAAAAAAATATTTTTTACAAATTTTACATATTTCATTAAATATAGAATTTAAGAGGCAGAGTATTAATATAAGAAATATGAAAAAAAATAAACTAACATCATGAGAATATGTAAGAAGGTATACTATACTAGAATATTAGAAAATAATGAAAGCAATACCAAAGCTATATGGAATAAATTAAACAGTAATATTAAGACATTTCAACTAGCACAGATTATGCTAGATAATGGTAGAACTTATATTAAATAATAAAAATGATGTGGTTAATGGGTTCACTGATTTTTTCGTTAATGTGGGACCAAAGTTGGCAGAAAAGATAAATGGCAAGAAACCAAAAGAGATGGAGGTTGCTGAAGGTTACATATCAAGAAATCCAAGATCAATCTACCTCAAACCTGTAGAGACAAAAGAATTCATAGATAAAGTTAACAATTGCAAAAATAAAACTTCCACTGACTGGAATGGAATTAACATAATATTAGTTAAAAAAGTCATTAATAGCATTGCAAAGCCACTTGCCTCCATTTGTAACTTATCATTCACCACTGGGACATTTCCACAGAAAATGAAAACTGCTAAAGTTATTCTGGTATATAAAGTAGGGGATAAACATCATTTCACTAATTATAGACCTTGAAAAAGAATTTCTTTGAGGTTTCCACAAAAATCTGCTGGAAACCTCAAATAAGTCATGTAAAAGCAAAACTACACAAAGAGTGTAGCAGTTCTGGGGAAAACAAGACACACACTGGACAAAAAAATCACTGCACGTTCTGTATTCTTCACTTGCATTACCATACCTGAATTATTGTGTGGAAGTCTGGGGTAAAAATTACAGAAGCAAATTAAGAATTTAAGTGAAATTAAGTGATCTGGTCAAATTTGAAACTGCAGTAGTTCTGTTTAAAGCAAGAAACAATTCACTTCCTGGTAATATTCAAAAAAGGTTCTGTGACAGGGAAGGGGGTTATAATTTAAGAGGAGAACTTAATTTAAAAAAAAAATGTGTTCGTACAACTAAAAAGAGTACGTGTATGTCAGTCTGTGGGGTGGATCTGTGGAATGGGTCAGGTGATGGGCTGAAACAAAGCACAAACTAAGATCAATTTAAAAAATGTTACAAAAAGAGATCTTTGGGAGGTACATGGGGTTGTAAATAAAGTTGGGATAGGGATGTGAATACTTATATTTGGTTGTAATTCAATCTGTCTCAGTTTTCATCTTGATTTATTTATAGATAAGTGAGAAAGGGGTAGGGATATATACATAAGTTTTACTTCTACCTACTCCTTTTCGGACACCACTTTTTGGTTGTTTTCTTTCTGCTTTTAAATGTATTTCTGTTATGATCGAAATAAATAAATTTGATTAAAAAAAAAACAATTCAATTTAATTCAGTTCAACTGTTCTTTTAAACTCAGCCTTACTGTGTGGACTGTACATGTTCTCCTGGTGTCTGTGTGGGTTTCCTCCCACAATTATAAGACATGCAGGTTAATTAGTGACTCTAAGTTGTCTGTAGGTTTAAATGTAGGTAAGGATGGTTGTTAGTCTCCAGCCTTTGATGATCTAGTGACCTGTTCAGAGGTTACCCAGCCCCCCACGACCCTGCAAACCATTAGCAGTTATAACAGTGGATTTGAGAAAACTACAAGCAAGCATTTTCAGCCTTTAAGTCCATCTTTTGGAAGAGATTTATCAAAACAGTTTCAAGAATAATGCTTCTGTTTTCCTAACCTCTCTGGATCCTTTCCATCCTGCTCCTCTCGTGTCTTTGCAGAGTATTTTGAGTACTTTGCTCCAGACTTCACCCTGCACCCTGATGTCAGCACCAGGATAGAAAACCAGAACTCCAGACAGGTGAAGCACCGTCCAACGCTTTTTAGTGGTAGTGTTAGCGTGGAGTGTCTGCAGCACAAGGATCAGTGCTGACATGCATTACCTTTCATTTAAAGTACTTTAAAGATGCTTTTCAAACAGTCGTTTGTGGAGGACTTAAACATACTAAATTAGATAATAATATATTACATAAATCTGTTGTTAAATCTTTGTAATTGTGTTCATGTTGGTTTTAGTACCTGGAGCAGATCCGTCAGACGGTTTTTGAGAACTTGAAGATGCTGAACCACGCGCCCAGTGTCCAGATCCATGATGTTCCCTCTGACATGCTGAGCTACGAACGCAACGATGAGCCCGACCCTGATGAGAGGGGGGGCGAGGAGAACTACACCAGGTCAGTACAGTGAGATGTCTGGCAGAAGCTCTGACGGATTATTTCACATCTGAGTTGTCCTTGTATCTAACTGACTGTCAACACCATCCTTCCTCAGGCCGGAGGCTGCTAATGAGTTCTACGATGGTGACCACGACAACGACAAAGAGAGTGACGTAGAAATTTGACCAATGAGAAGGGTGGAGCTTTCCCTTGCAGCGTTCTGTTTGCATCGGCTCCTGTCTCCAAACGTCGCACATTCACTAGAGATTTAAGAGACACTTAAAAACAAAAACTTGTGGAAGGACTGAAAAGACTCTGAAGCTTTTTTTTTTCCTCTGTCGGTCCTCAGTCAGCTGCCCCAAACACTGACCTCACAGTGTTTCCACCACCACGTCAGCACTGATGTGACGTCAGCACCAGAGCCTTGTAAATAATGTCACCGAGCACACCTCCACACAGCCGCAGTCCTGTTTCTGTCTGAGGTTTTAGGGGTCACATGTTGAAAATTGTAACAATCAGGGTCAACCCACTATCAGACTGCTGGAGACTGAAACGTACATACAGTGCTTCAGCTGTGTTGATTCATGGGAAAAAATTTCAGGATAAGATATTCAAACTAGTTATACATTTTCAGTTTCCTCAACTTGATCAGATCTCGAAACAAACTTCATGTGCACATAAACAGTCAGTTATCTAGATTTAGATACCATCATTTTTGTTTTTTATTTTCCAGTTGTTAATGTTATCCTTATCAAATGTATTTGACTTTTGAAATAGAAAAAAAAAATGTCATTTGCAACAAATTGAAGTATTTAGTTTTTTAACAATCTAAATTTTACTTGTAAGCATCAGTGTTTGTTCGGATTTAGTCTAAACAGGACATGAAGTGTCACAAACAGCAGAGGTTCAAACAGCCCGGGTTTGCAGTCCCGTGTTACATCTGTGATGGCGCTAAATGGAAAAAAAAAAAAAAAATTCCATCAGATGTTATCGAAAAGATGTGAGGAGTTTTTGATTTATTATATCTCTCATGACACGTGCGTCTGATATAAACTGTTCAAGTGCCTGTCAGGATCCATTAGTCACACATCAGCCAGTTTGGACATTTTTAAACCGTGCTTAATCTGTTTGAGTCTCAGAGGTACAAATTATTTTAGTTCAACTCTTATTTTACAGTCACTGTACAGTTTTTGATCCCGGCATTATTCATGTGCCTTACAGCTCTGAAGTCACGTGCTTGTGTGGAGCTGGGCGCCTTCACATCTGCCACCATTTAAACTTTACATTGATTTGGATTTCCACGAGTGAGCATCTTTTAACAAGTCTGATCCAAACAGGAATCATCCTCCTGTCTTTTCATTCCTTTCTCTGTTTTTCTGCTCTCTGCTAATTACTGTATATATACGTATAAGTGTATCAACTGTGAGTGTGTTCATAAATTAGAGGAGGACCACAGTTGTTGAAGAGGCTGGAAGTTGAAATGTTTTGTACTGAAGCAGCTAGCTAACTGAGTGAATCCATGTCAAAGTGCTGGTCCTTCACTGTGCAACTTTGTTAAAATAGGCTCATTACAAATTTCCTACGTGGCAATAAAACTTTTTGGAGCCTCAGTAGAAAAGCCATCTGCCACCTCCAGTCCTCTTTTAGCTAGTAACCAGTTTAAATGTACGATTTTTGATATTGTTGTCTACTTTTGTTTTTAATAAAAAAAAAACTAATTGGAACACCTGTGTGCATGTAAATCAAAGGTGGATTTAAACCTGCAAGTCTTGGACACTGCCACTAGAGGGCAACATGATGAAGCTAATTTTAGAAGTTACTTTGAAAATGACTCTGAGTTTTGCAGACTTCTCAGAAGGATGGATGCCTGCTTCTCATTTCTCTGACCACCACAACACAGTGCCAACTTAAAAACAAAATAAGGATTAAAATAAACTTACCAGGAGGCAAAATCAGTGTCACATAAACTTTATTCCTCATTCATCCAGTGATATGTATAACTTACACAACAAACAGTACTGAAGGAGAATAACACACAAATACCTGCAGCTTTACATCTCACATCTCAAAGGACCACCTAACTTACCAAAACTATTCTGGTGCTTAAAGCAGATCCATTGTTTAACCCTGTTGATCCAAACATGACAAGCTAGAAAAACTACATCTAGAACAGTTTTTATATGTAGAGGGAAATCAGATGTTCATGTTTAAATGCAGCTTAAATGCACCACGTCAGTCACAAGATCCAGTTTTTATCTTGTGTTTTATGGGCTGACTGAGCTGTGACCACACAGGGTTAAATACCACATTTTCACTTAGCATGCAAATCCAGCCAAAAATACCAGGTTTTCGTGTAATTAGTTAAAGTCCGGCAGTAACAAGCAGTTCCAAGGTAAGCAGGCAACGCCAGCCTCTTCTTGTAGATCTTTTTTTAAGTGAGGCTCCATCAGCAATGAAGAGTTTCACAAATGTGGACACAGGCTGACATATGGATACGGATTTTTCAACTGAACAAATTGAAATAATGATGCAAACATGCATTAAAAGGAGAAAAAACAGGTTTTCTCCTCTTGAATAAAGTGTAAAAACATCTTATCTGCACTGCAGATGTGATAAAATGTAAACTTTTCTGAGTAAGTCAGGTTTAAGTTATCTTTTGAGTGCAGGTCAGGTTTTGGTTTGGTTCAGTCGGGGTATCACGATGGCAGCCTGTTGCTCTTTGTCAAACTCTGATATTATTATACACCTCTGTTTGCAGCCTTTTGCAGGCCAAGAGAGGGGCAACTTTAAGTCCCAACACTGATAACTAATAACTTCAGTTCAAATAAATAGCTTCTTTCACATACACTATATTAGAAACCAACTTTAAAAACACATTAGATTGAATTAATATCACAGCAGAGAATCTGAGCATCTCTCTTTGAAGGAAGGGGCTGTCTGGTCAAAAATCTGATTTTCTATCCTAGCTAATGGAGCTTTACTGACACACGTCATCAGAGGCGACAGCAGCTGTGATTCAGGGACAAAAACCAAAACCATCCTTATGCAGCTACATGCAGGAGGAGAGGTGGGCGGGTGCTGAAGGAGACAGAGTGACAAGCAGACAGTTCTTAGGATTTAAGTGCAGTGGTAGATCCTGGCAGAGTGGGATTGTGGGTATTGTAGTGAATCTATGGTGTGTCCGGTTTTCTAACCTAGAACACTGAACAAATAATACATAATCATACAAATTAAAGAGGTTTACTTAATGTTTAATTGGAGTAGTAATACATGATCACACGTGCTGTTTGAGGTGTTCTGTCATTGGTTGAATTATGGTTGGCCACTAGGATCAAACGTGCTGCAGGGCAGACTCTGCTGAACCGTGTTCAGGTCTATTAATACATCCATGACCCAAACACACCATTTCACTGAGAGCAGAGCAGACAGAGAAGCTTATAAGCATTTATAAACAGTACACAGAATGGAGAAAGGACGGGCACAGTGGTGACAAACAGCAGCAGATGTGGAACACTGAGGTGTGACTGGAGACATTTCTGTCAAAGAAGATATCAAGTGTGTCTTGTGGTTGTTATTTCCTCCATTTAAAAAACATCTTTTTCTACAAACTACATCTGAATCTCGAAAAATTTGCATATTTTCTTTTAAGAAATTGAATCGTACTGCAACTGTTGCAGGTACATTACTGGCTGGCATCAGAGGTTTTCTAAAATGTGCCCTCTGCACTGATGTTACTATGTGTTCTGATCTAAAGCACGACTAGTATTTTATCTGCTTTGAAATGACGGTGAATACAAGCTCCAGCCCACTTTGACAGTTCTGAGACAGAGATCTGAGGATGCGACTGGCTTCGGTTGGCTTTACAGCTCTTCACTCTCGTACAGTGGGGCGGTGTGCTGGGCGGGGCTCTCCACAGTCAAAGCGGGCACGTGGCTCAGAGAGGACAGCAGCTTCAGCGTCTTTGAGGCAGGGGGCGCTGTCTTAATGGGCGGGGTTTTGCGTGCTGCGAAGGGGCAGAGAGAGAAGGGTGATTATTCAAATGAACCTTAACTAATCATTTTCACATTGACTAATTTCTAAATGTGTTAAACCTCATCTGAACTGAATTAGTTTTATTACACCCCCCCATTCCAAAAAAGTCATTATGCTGTGTGAAACATTAAACAGACTGTGAGAATTTTCTTATCCTTTTTGATGTAAAATCAATTAAAAAATGACAAAAAGACAATATATTTAATGTTTTTTCTTAGCAACACATTTCAAACAAGCTGGGAGAGTACCGACAAAATACTGGGAAAGTTGTGAAAATCTCAAAAAGCACTTGTTTGAAACATTTAACCAGTAAACAGACAATAGCATCATTTTTATCATATACTAAATAGGTGGGCTGGATATACTTCATAAAACCAATATTATCATTAAACCAAGTTTGTCTGCAAAAGATTACATTTTGTTTTTATTCACGTTTAACACAGCTTTCAAGCTTTTTTTGGAATTTGGGTTGCACATTGGTCTTTGCTGGTGAATCCATGTTGCTACCAGATTATTTAACTGATGTTTTGTTTATATTCATGTTCATATTAATAATAGCAA
This sequence comes from Acanthurus tennentii, assembly GCA_029783805.1. Lineage (NCBI taxonomy): Eukaryota > Metazoa > Chordata > Actinopteri > Acanthuriformes > Acanthuridae > Acanthurus > Acanthurus tennentii. Next base: position 4,632,197 of record JAPZDZ010000026.1, on the reverse strand, counting down.
GAACACCACTAGTGTCACCAGTGTCCTTGACAACAGCAATAGATTTTACTGGTAGACGACTCAGGCCAAACATTCCTTTCATGCCAGGTGTCTGAAAATAACTCTTCTGCCCGGCCGGCCCCAGATATGGAGCAGACAATGAGTCAACGCTCAACATGTTTCACCTGCTGTTTTCAAACTCACAAAACCATTAAAGAGAAATAGTGAGTTTCTTGCATTGGGGACCTTATGTGCTGCTGGCACCAGTCACCTAACAAAACCCTAACCAAATGATTTTGGGTGCAGCCAGACCTTTCTTCAGCACTGACAAAGTGCTGTGGAAATAAGACTGGCTACGTCGGACTGTAAAGTATTTACACTCTGTTGGTTGTAGTCCAGCATTGGGACATACATTGGGATTCTTTACTGAGGTGTTCCCCTCTGCATATTGATGCATGTCTGCTGCTTTACTGCCTTACTGCATATTGCTAAAGTCACACAAGACAACTGTGAATTGTGTTTACGATGACTACACACGACACCCACAGCTACTTATCTGTAGATGCTTTGCGATGCTAAACTTCTGCCACAGCTGAATGATTCTACTCTAGTCTACTACGCTGCAGCGTTAAGTTGTTTATAAGTTGTTTTGACATTTGACCAGCTGACCATTATGTGAAACCGCCAGTCCTTAGTGATTAAATTAAAGACTTAATGTGAAACTCTTGCATACAGAAACAAAGACAAGTAAACAAAGTAAACAAAGAAGTGGTCTAAACTTACTTTCACATTTGTTGGTCAGTTATAGAGCCCAGCTCAGGCGTAACCGAGGGTCAGGTACTTTTCCTTTGTCAGCCCTCTCACTTAACTCCCTCTCCACAAAGCAGATGGCGTGTTATGTGATCGTGCAGAAACCTAATAGCTATGCTGTATTTTCCTCCAGTGGGCTCTCCCTCATCAGTGGATGGAGTCCATACTTATCTCTCTGACATGGTGATTATGCAGTAATTCTTTAGAGAAGCTGAAGCGCTCCACACCTCATGTTCATCAAGTTTCCGCTCCATCACACAACACAGCATTTGTTTGATGTGTTCCAGGCTTTAGTGTTGGATTCACAGTAGTGCTGAGCCAATCGTTCTCCATCTGCTGTTTGATTTTACAGCCCGGGCTGCTATGGTAACTTACTACTGGGCTATCTGATAAAAAAGACAGCAGAGATGGGCCCCTTAAAGCAAATTTGCATAGAAAGATGAACAGTGGACTTACTGCCTACATCCAGCCTGGCGTTGCATGTGGACATGCCAGCTTCATTGATGGCAGAGAGAGTGTACCAACCGGCATCAGACTTCATCACCCTCTCTATCAACAAGCACTGCCGACCCGAGCCATCCTGATACAGACTGGAGAAACAAACAGAGACTCAAGTGGTTATATCATCACTACCTTAACACATGACGGACTACTTGTCCCGATGCAGGCTGAACATTCATAAGAACATATACGTGCGTACTACATAAAACATGATTGCACACATTAACTGAGAAATTAAATTGTACATGATTTAAAAACTTGAAAATTTAATGCAGGTCAGTTTTGCTTGTTTTGTTTCTGTGCCATCAGAAATCAGAGGACCTCCCCAATGATATAAATCTAAAGATTTGATTTCTTTGATTCTGATTTTGGTTTTCACAAACTATTGAGGAAAATCTGGCTCTTTGGTTGTTAAATGCTCCACTGTTTTCAACAGCTGGTTACTGTGGGCTTCATTTTCACCAATCTAGGGGCACCAAGCTCTGCGTGTTCACAGTGCATGTCATTTGGTGAACACAAACACCAAAGTGGTGCTGCGGCTCTGTGGCAAAGCAGAGCACAGTGGTAAAGTAGGAGAAAAGATAATTAGGTGTGTCAGAGCAGACTTCAGTCATGACCAATCAAATGAGCTCTCCCACCCCCTTTAAAGCAGCTGTTGATAATAAACTGGCTTGAGCTTACCAATTCCAGAGGTAACTTCTATCATAAAAGCTTCTTTTCTTTATAAATGTGAATCACTGCCGAGTGCAGAAAGAGGTTCATTGATAAAAGAACAGGGCAAAGTAGGGGCAAACAAGAACACTGAAAATGTGGATGATTCATTTAAAAACTTTACTGACTACTTCATCACAAATTTTCACTGAAAAAACTGCCTGCTATGGCTGTACAAGAAAGTAATGATGAAGTTGATATAGTGAGTCAGTCAGTAAAGAAGCAGCCTGTAAAATTATGCCAGTGACCTAAAACAGATATAAAACACAGAGCTGAGTAATTATTTTCTTTTGTTCATTACTATGTTTCAAATACAAGCAGT
>JAPZDZ010000026.1:4530660-4545637 GCA_029783805.1 Acanthurus tennentii | reverse complement strand
CATCCATCCATCCATCCACTTATGACAGGGGAACGAAATAAAGGATAAAAGGACTCTGGGCCTTACACACTTAATGTGATTGTTAACAAAAATTGTAAAGAACAAAGCACTGTCATGTATAGGTCTATGCATAAGTTATGAAAGCTGTACAGAGATTATTGTAACAAACAAACACTAAAAACAAAGCCTGGCAAAAAACAACCCCCACTTTCCAGAAGGACAAATCTCTTTAAGTAAAAAAAAGGAAAACAAATTTAATGTTTTTTGGAGGGACACTTCTTTTCTTTTCCCTTAATCCATTTTCATCATTACTTCATGGCTGGACAGAAAACAAATATACTGTATCAACATAAGACGTTTATTCTCCTCCATATTTAAGAAGACTGCGAGAAATGACTGTGTCATTTTCTCTTTCATCTATGTTTATTTGATTAATTTTTTTTATCTAAATGGGTGGTCATGCAAATAGAAAAAAGCCAAGTCCTTTATGCTTTAAGCTTGATGGTAAAACCTCAAGAGGTGGCGCTCTTGGCCAGTTCACCTTTTGATGAGTTGACTACTTGCTGATTACTGGGTTACAAAGTGATGAGTTGGCTGGTTTTCAGCGTCATGGTGCCTTTTAGTTTAGCTCCCAGCCCAGGAAGTAACTAGCCTTTTAGTCAGCTAGTTCGAACAACTAGCTATGTTTCCACACATACCAGCTAACTGTGTTTTCTTAGTAATTGAGTTAAGCAACTACTTGACACATCACTTTTTATCTCAAAGTTCTTGCTGAAATCCATTTCTTCTAAGTCAACCGTTTTAACCTCAAACCAGGCATCTAGCTAGCTAGCTACCCAAGAATTGTATTTCAGGAGGCTGACTTGTTGTTTTAAGGTGGACTGGTACTTTAAAATCATTGCTTTAAGTCTGCCTCGTTTACTGACAAGCCACCTAGTCAACAGGTAGATTGATATACAGTACTGAGAACTCAGATCACCCGGCCTGCTGAGATTACGCTACTTTTGTTTTTCAGTCGACTGATATTTCCAAGTGGTGTAGAAGCTGACAAGTCAACTGTTACACAGTTGGTGTGCGAGCAGACTGCGATTACGAAATACTTGCTCTTTTTCATGCTCCGAGGTCCAGCTTGGTAGCCTTATTGAGTAATGGAGAACTGTCCTGTGGATACCTACTCCCTATGTCAGTATCCTGGAGCTTTTTATTGACTTTTTATTGATTACATCCACATGTTCACAAACTCTCTGCCACAGTGTCATGTGTATTACCAGTCATGTTGTATAATAGGGTGTCTTTCCAATGTTCATGGCTACACATCTCAGAGTTTGTATCAGTCCATCACCAGTTGTTAGGTCCGAAACCAGCCTTCAGTCAGTTTTGGAATCAAAATTTGTCTGTCTGTAAGTGTCCGGAAGTCAGTGCGCCCAACCATTGTGAATCCAAAGCTTATACTTTAAGCAGTCCTCAGGTGGGATAAAGTGGCCCAAAACAAGTTTGCGAGCAATCCCTAATTAAAGTCAAGGCTGCAGACAGTCCAGAGGCCAATAAAGACCAATCCACCAACCAGTCTACCCTATGTCCAAACCAGTGTAAAAGCAGTCTGTAAACTGGTCTGCAATCCAGTACCAGATGAGCAGTCCTTCTACCAGATGTCAGAGCTTAGTTCTCTGCTGGTGAGCGGTACGAAGGTGCTGTTCAGGTGGAGTTCTGGCTTCTTCCCAAGCGTACTGCTTTGAGGCACCTGGAAAAACACAGCAACACAGTGATAAGCATATAAATCCTCTCAAGCACAACTCCTAGCAAAAATCTACTGTTAAAAAAGAAATCAGGGGCTGCAGGACAGATATAAATTAACTACAACATGCCAGAAGTGTACCATGCCTCATGTATGACAACTATACTGCATAGAACAGCTATTTCCCAGTTTGTTATAATAAACGATTATTTAGCTTGGATCTTATGAAGTTACTATTTTCTTTTTCTACGTTTTCTTTTGTCCAAACAGACCTCTTGTTCCCCAGTGAACTGCTCTGAACCCCTGGGGAGAAAAGAGGGGTTTTATTTTTAATATGTTTAAACTCCGAGAACATGCATAAAAAACAACAGCATGGATATTCAAGAAAAGGATGCACTGTGAAGATGTGGGGTGCTAAAAAACTAACAAAATAATGCAAAAAAGAAGTCCTGATTTTCCCCACCTGTCCATTCAGTAATGTCATAGGGATGTTGCAATAGACATGGCGTCCCCCAGGGCCCAGGGTGGAGAACTGCACGGTGGATGGTGGTGGGAGTGGAGGTGAAAGGGAGGAAGGCTGTGTTGGAAGCTGGAACTCGTAGCTGCGGCAGAAATGCCTCATTTGGGCTGCTGTAGCAGTGTGACCGCCTCCTAGAGGCAAGGTCATCTGGTTGTAGTCAGGGATCTCTGTCGCCAAAGCAACCTGTGGTGGAATACCATGACTTTCTGTTAAATTTTATCACCTAATGTATTATTCCAAGTAGAGGTTACTCTTCACAAGTCCTCAATGGCAACATTCTAAGAAGATTTTAGTCTTAAATTCCTGGATTAACTGTAAAAACAAGCAGAAACAGACAAGAACTTTGCCAAGTTACTTCACCTCCCTCTTATCAAGGACATGAGGAAAAAGTTTATTGTTACCACTACATTAGAAATTACATGCTAGCAGCCTCCAAAAAAGACATTATATTTTGTGATATGCAGTAGCTTACTAGGCTATTACTGCAGAAATGGGCTTGTTTTCAGATTGGCCATAATTGCCAAGTTGTACCCGTCCAAGCAAGCACCTTTAAATATTAATTACATATCATGTATTTGGTTCTTCAGTCCTATGGTGAAATTGTTAGCTTATGATATTCCAGTAGTTGTTGACTGTTCCTTTGTCTGGATCCAGACATTTGAATCCACACACATTGGTTTTGTGGCACCATAAACAGACACCAATGTCTAGCTCTTATCAAACGTTGTCCATCAATGCACCATGCCAACCGCTATATACAAGACAGATGTCCCCAGTTAGGCTTTTCTAAATCAATAAAAAAGTCCACCAATACTATTGTGGCTATTTGTTGGTGTTTACCTAAAATGACATGAATTTTAGGTAGAAATGTTGTTCTATAGAGATGAAAGTGATGATGGTCAAGGAAAATTGAGTTTCCCCAAAAACCATCCACCATTTGTGCATGTTTGCATGACTCTGCTTGCACAACAGATTGTCTCTGGGACCTGATATTACTACTTGACACAAAGGCTCACCTGATGATGTCCATGCCGACTCTCGTTGGGGGGCACCAGGGATGCGGAGGTTGTTGTCATGGCAATAGTGGAGACAGTGGTCTGTAAGTCACCAAAGAGGCCCTGTTCACCAGAGTCCATCACCTGTTACCATAGAAACACAATGATATAGCTTTCACTGTGTAAATTTATAAAATGTTTGAGTATCTGAGGAGGTTTTATCGTAATGTAGAAATCATCGCGGTGATAGGAAATTAATATAATCCTTATGTTCTGTTAAAAATCCTACTAACAAGAATTGTCCTTGGGGACAAAGCCATTCTTTACATTTTACAACTGTGTGACTGAGCTCCATTATTGTCCAAAAGCTGTTTAAACACATTGAAGACTCACACTGGTGAACTGTAACATGTTCCCTTAGACAATATTTCATGTATTGTCCAACAAATACTCAATAAAGCACCAATTTTTTTTATTTTTAGGGCAAGTCTATAAAAAGATTTTGAAAGCGCAAAAATTGCTGGTTTTATTCTAATGTATGTGAAAATAACAAACAACTTTAGAGTGTCATGAGAAGGGCCTCATATGACTCCCAATGCAATGTGAGGCTTTATTTAAATCACTAAAGCCAGAGGTGTAGAAAATATAAACTGGGTCAAATCACAGCCTTTGTTTGTTTCCTTTTGTCTGAATTGTTTGCTAAAGTTCACTTTGTTGCATTTATGTATTTGGTTCACTTATTTTGATGCTGTCTAATTCCAAGAACTGAACTGGGACAGGTAGACAAAAGTCACATGGACTCAGGCAGTCCATAAAATGTCATCCTGTGTGGATGTTGTTGGTGGTGAGGGTCCAAACACACATAATTGCAAATTAGTGTATTTTGTTTGCATAACAGAAAGCTTTAATTCTCAGCAGTGTGCAGTTTTTCAAAAAGTTTGGAAGTGTGTTCCTTGGTTCATAAATTAAAGAGACATTTCACCTTCTTATTGTGATATATCAGGCTTTTCATGACTGAAAAACTGCAGAATACCAGATTTCTTTCGACTTACACACTCAAAGGCCTGAAGTCTGGGGTTGTTTGATGTGTGGTGGTTTTTTGGTGCTAAATAAGTTTGAATGGTGCTTTCCTTAACTGGTTTTATTAAAAAAATATCTAACAACCTTATCTAAAAATAAAAAAATGCCCCAAGTATAACTCTTACTGATGTAAATTTACAAAATAATAAAACTAAGCAGTCCACTACCCACAAAAAAAAAGGATTAATGCCAAAAAAAAATCTTCAAATAGTTTAAGTATTCAAGAACATTAAGACGATACTTTCCCATCTGTAGCATTTATTCAGTCACTCTGTTTTCGCATTCTCTGTGATTATCTCCAGTTCTGAGCAGCATGCCATCATCTCTTTGCTAATCAGGGCACACACCACCTGAGGTGTTAACACATGGTAAACACATACACATTTTCCCACATTGTGATTTCAATTTTCATACATTACCTGTATTTAGCAGACATTTCAAATGCCATCTGGCTGCTGTGAATGTTTGCAGCCCAGGGGAGCTTATGTAAACATGCAGACTGAATTTTCACTGCAATTTTCTCAAGGCTCCTGGACATGCCATGGAGACAGTGGTTTTCTGTAGCTATACATGATGTGTATAATCCATGAGCAGAAGGACACAGGCCTCATTAAACATTCTTTAAGATGGACAATCTACTTTAAGCCAGACTAATAGTGAAATTGCTCTTTTATTGTATGATATTTTTTTGTGTTGAAGTGAAGTTTTATGGTTTTGCTAATTTCAATACCAGAGTTACAAAATTGTGAAGAACTCCAAAACAATAAAAATGATTAACTAATTTCATCTCTACATGTAAAGTGTCTTGAGACAACTTTCATGTGATTTGATGCTATATAAATAGAAACTGAATTGAATTGAAATAATTTAGGACTTTGTTGATGACTTCATACCTGGCGTCTGGACAGCGTCTCTCTGCGTTTAGCAGGCATCTCGTAGACCACCTGTTTCCAGAACTTAGATGACAGCTCATTGCTTTTAGGACCCCTCCACTTGATGATGGATAAAACCTGCAGAGAAGAGATTTTTGAAATGTGGTGTTGCTTCAGTCTTGTGCTGACTAATGACACCCTTCAGATCCAACTCAGTATCATGCCAAAGCTTGTAATACACATTTTACCTCACCTTGATGTGGGAAAAAAAACAGATGACAAAAATGCAACATTCAAAGTTTGTTGAGGAACGTTTCTAGTGACAGCCACAGTTTGGTCACATTTAGGTGTCAAAACTAGTTTGTGAGTTTCAGATAAGATCATCGTTTCTGTTTCTGACCCATTCATTGACCCCAACCTCCTTTCTACACAAACTTTACTGTTCTTTATATTGGGACAGGTATATTGCATCTTGACCTTGCCTTCCATTATTATCACTCCCTGCTGGTACTGCACCTCCGTACATGTGCATACTGCTCGAGCATAGGTGAGGAAAACCCACTCACAGTATATTGGGGAAAAAAAGAGCTATCCTCCTGCGAATCTGTGTGTGTACTACAAGCCCTGGTGTGATACTGGGCTGTCAGTTCACAATCTTCTTCTCCTCTCTCTTTTTATTCATCCCTTTCTGTGTACCTTGATTGTATGTTTAAGTGCTTCCACCTCTTGGTAGTTGATGACATTCTTCAGGTCTGCACACTCTATCATGATCACCTGGACACAGAAACATGCAGGCAGAGGTGGTTAAAAAGAGAAAAATATTAGAAGTTAATCACTTCATCCTTGAGCATATAATAATGTAATCTAGACAGAAAAAAAAGTATGGCAAATGTCTGCCTGCCTCTTAGATTGCTCTACTCCCCAATCATACCTTGATCTCTCCAGTAACAAGCATGGAGTGGAGGCGTGTCTCTATCTGAAAGATGCTCCACCCTCTTTTGGCAACAAACTCTGGAGTCAAAACGATTATCAGGCGTCTGCTCTGTTCCACGCTGCGAGCCAGATCCTCAATATAGGCTGAGAGAGACAGACAGTGAGACAAAGTGAGAGCTAAAAGAGACAAAGAGAGTGAATTAAAGACTAAAAATATGGTCTGAGTTGTGCAGTTCACTTGTTAAAAGTAACATAAAATGTAAATGCATTCTTGCTACTGTCACTAATGTTTTCTCAAATTTGTTATTATTGGTTGCACTAGTTTAAATGGAAACAAATTAAGATAAGGCAGACAGACATTAAAAACAAGTTATTTTATCTGTGTTTTCTTTACATGGGCATGACGGATTGCTGTGACAAAACAAAAAACAGAATTGACAGAAAAAGAAAGGTGGCTTATGAATGAATAGTTTAAAGTTTTAGGAAAGATGCTGTCTTCCTTGACATGGGATTGATATCAAGTCAGTGTCAGTGTGTTAAGATGAAGCCAGAGTCAGAATGTGGTAACCTAGCCTAGTGTTGCCGTTGAGCCAAGCAAGTTTGCCAAACACCTTTAAAGCTGACTAATCATCATGTGAAGTCTCATTTGTTTAATCTGTCTATAAAGAGTAATGTTGTTATAGTTGCAGACTGTAAGGATTTCCTGACAGCTGGGTGCAGTCGACTGTAAAGCTTCCTCAAGTTTCACCACAGTGAAATAACAAGTTTGGTACTTGTGTAAATAAGACAGCTTTAATGTTGTTGCTAGCTCAATTCCAGTTATTTGCTAAGCACAACTTGACTTTAGTTTTATGTTAGAACAAAGATGTGAAGTTAATATCAATTCTCTGAATTCACTCAGGAAAAAGTCAGAGAAACATATTTTCTCAAAATTTTTATTGCATTTATTCAGTCCAACAAAACTCTTATGTACCTGCCGAGAATACTCACTTTTAAATAGTTTATCTTTTACATATAAACAAATGTGTATATATCAAAACATATATAAAGAGAGATAGAGTATATAAAACTCTCTATTCTCTCCTCTTCTTTTTGCTGGTGGCATCCTTCTGGTCATTTTGCTCATAAATGACTGGAATGACTGACAGGAGCATATAGTAGAGTGACAGAAATGCTTGTGCATGAGTTTTGGGTCTGACATCGCAAAGTGAAGTCAGCTCTTAAATGGAGATTAGACTTGTGCTGATACACCACCATCAGCCTTTACTTATAATTTAGAAAGGGAAATGTGAAATTGAAGAGGTGATGGGATGTGAAAAGTGGGTAAATCTGAGGTGGAGCTTCTATATGTGTCAATATAGAGCCGGAAGACAGTTTTAAAGGCATCTTTTTCCTATCCTCACTGTGGTGCTGTTGCTTCATACTGAGCACAGTGGAAACGTATCTTCCCAAATGATCCCATTTCCAATTATTTGTTTGTGACATTCTGAATGTATTTTTTTTTGGAACATGCATCACTGAAATTGCTCATTATTTCCCAAATTCGCAGTTACTGGAAATGTATGAAAGCTGTGTGTTACAGAACAACAACAGACTCTCTCTCTCTCTCTGTCTCTGTCCCCTTCACCATCTCTTTACTTGCTAACTAAATTAATGACAAAGGCTCCCCAGCAACACATTGCAATTTCACGCTCAATTTGTGGGGCACAAATAGTACTGAACATCCCAAAATTTCTTTCTTTCTCTGGTTTAAATTTCCATCTCTCTTTTTATCTTTCGCTCCCTTTTCCTCACGCTCAACCTTCCCTTTTCCTTCCTGCCCTTCACTTCCTCTTCCTGCTGTCTTTTTTTGGAGGATTATGCAAATCAGTTAATGAAATAACACAAACCAATGACTCTGTCCCCACCTCTTTCTGTCCCTGTTGTTTATTTTTCGCTCTCTTGTTAATTTTGGGGGGCTAATGGAGTGGATAATTGAATGGTGTATTTTAGGTCACATCGCCGTGTTGCTCTGTCACCGGCTTTGCTAGGCATTGAAAAAGCACCTCGTTCTGTCTCTTTGATACACTCATTCACTGTGTTTTTTCACACCGTGTAACCTTTAGTTTACATTCAGCTCAGATAGAGTTATGTGTGTCGTCTTGCACAGTGGACATTTGTTTTAAGGATGTTTTCAGGGCACAGAGAGGAAGCCTCGTTTGTGGAGGGAGTATGACTTTCTCATTTGTCTTCAGGAGGCGGTGTTGTGTGTTTGGCTGTGTTGCGTGATGCATAATTTTGGCTGAGCGCAGACAAAAGCATTGGCAATTCATTGTGGAACATATTAAAGTAAATTTATTTATGTATTTTGGGAGAGAGTGTTAGTTTATGCAGAGAACAGACTTTAATGTCACTTTATAGTCATGTTATTATGTTAATTTAGTGACCACAGTCTTTTTTAGGAGGTTTTTAGGATGAGCTGAAATGTGACTGTGTAAAAAAATGCTAATACACAGGTGATAATGGCTATATCATTGATGCTGCTGATTTAGGTTAGTGAAACCAAGAAATAATCTGTTGCACTGCTTTGCCTCAGTATATTAATATCCACTGTAAGGCTTAATAAGGGCACAATGGTGTCTGTTCATTTATCTGATTTTCTGCCAAAGCTGCAAACACAGCACTGACATACTGACACAAGCATTTGCATGTTCACATGTTCAGCAGATACAGAGCGACATTAGCATTCATTTAAAAGTGTGTTTCTGATCAATGTTTGGTCTGCTGTTAACAGTCTGTTCTTTGGTTGTTTATCTGTTTGAAAAAAGCTGCTTTGATGCAGGTTTGATGTGACCAGTGAGACTTAACCTGTCATATCCTGTAAGAACACCCCCACACACCGTTTCCTTGTCTGGTACTTCCTGTGTGATTACTTGTATGCACCCATGCTTGATTGTATCCCCTCCCTCTTAGTATTCAATCTCTGTGTTTCCTTTCTTTTATATCAGTTCATCTTGATCCTTTGTCAGATTTCTATCGCTCCACCGAAGAAGTTTTGTGAGCCTTTGAGATTTAGTTTTCAGTTTTCAGTTTTGTTTGACTCTGCCTTTTTGCTCTTTGTACTTTTTCCTGATTTTTTGGATCTCCTGTCTCCAAATTTGATGATTAAAGGACTGATTGTTCATTTCCCCTGCTGTGTCTGAGTCTGCATTTGGGTCCAAGCTTGTGGTCTCGTGTCCCTGACAGAACCATATGCAAAGTTTTAACTAAATCAATGGACCAAAAGATGCTAAAGCACGGCTACAAAAATTGACGATTGCAGTTTAATGAAATCCCCTGTTATAGAACTCACCAAGAAACCCTTACCTATGTGTACCAGCACAGGTTTATGTGCATATTTGATGCATGTTAAGGAGACTGTCTGTGTTTGGAGGAATTTTAAATGTGTCTTAAAGTGACAAATGAAACAAAAGAACCTTCCACATTTCAATATAATACTCCATACCATCCCTGCAGCTAGCAGAGAAAGAATGGCTCATCAATGATGGATGGGTGTGTGCGTGTGTGTGTACTGAGAATACTGATAAATCTGCATATTACATTATATCTTCTTTTTTTCCTTTTGATTCGATGTTAAGTCACACTCCCCTGCAAAACTGACTTGAATTCCATAGCATTTAGCAATCCAGAGTACTTTTGTACATTCAAAAATATCCTCGAACTGTTTATTTTAGTGTATTAGTAAAATGAAGGCGATAGATTAGATTGATGTAGTAATAGATGAATGGTGTGTGATCACATATATATGGTAGTGAGATTTACATTTTCCCTTTCTGTACGTGTGTCAGTAATGGGAGTGTGTGTCTGTGTGCACCTGTATGTCTGTGTGTCAGAGCATTGACAGATAACAGCAATACCAGTTATATTTCTGCCTCCAGTTAGACAGAGTGACACATCACCCAACAAACGGTGACAAATAGCGTGTGTTTTTTAGTTCATGTGTGCTGTGTGAACATTTTACATCCTGTATCGTATGTGTGGCCACTTGTTGGTGTAAAGTTTGATGTAGACACAAGCTTGGTTGAGGTAGACACAGATTGTGAAAGTGATAGTTTCATAAGGAAGTAAGAGCATGAACATGTGAGAAACTGTCTCTCAGGCAGAGACATTGTGTAGTGTTGTGTATCCACATTGTTTATTAGCTCAGTAGGAAGGGTTAAACTGTACATGGCATGTTCAGTTCATTCTGTGAGTGTGTTAGGACGAAAATGTGCATACATTCTTATTTACTCTGACAGAGTGATAAATTCTGAGAACTGGGGACTATGACTGTCCATAGAGAGAGAGAGAGAGAGAGTGACAGGATGTGTGTGTGGTTGCATTTGTGCAGGTGTGTGTGTCTGTGTGTTGGGGTGAGTTAGATTTGGTAGACAGACAGATTGATAGATGGTTACTTACTGCTGCTGGGTATTAGATCTCTGTCTGGTATAAACAGCTTGTATCCATAATGTTTCTCTAAAACATCTGGCAGGATCTCCAGAGCAAATGTTTCCTCATCGCTGCTCGTCCTGCTGGGGAAAGAAACAACAGTGGCTCCAGATTCAAGACTGAATGCAAAACTGAATGCAAAATGCATTTTAACTGTTAACTGCTTAACTGTATAGTTGTCTTACAAAGATAAGCTAGCTTAGCTTTCACTCTGAAGCAGCTGTAAAAAGCAATGCGTTACAGTTCATGTGCCGGGCTTGTAGAGCATTTCAGATAAAAAGAATAATGTAGGAAATATTCCTGTTCACTTTCTTTACAGAATGAGATGAAAATCTTGACAGCAGTTTCAAATCATCAAGCGCCAAACTGGAGCAATGGAGAGGTTTTAGCTTAGCTTAGTTAGTAGTTTAAGATTAATTAACACATCTTAGCTCTTTACACTCAAACAGAAGTGCCTTGCTATTGTTTGTTTAAAATTATTATAGCAATTTGTGCCGTCTAAACCCCCCAAATTTTTTATTTTGCATATGTTTGTGTGCTTAGTAAACATCCAACACATTATGTGTTACTTAGTCAGCTTTAGAGGTATAAGGTAACTTTTTCAGTATAGACAGCTAGGCTAGCAGATCCCCTCAGCTTTTAAGCAAGAAAGGCCAGCACCTTCATGGCTCCAGCACATGATTAACATTCAGACATGGTGGCATCAATCTTTTCATCTTTCTCTCATAAAGAAAGTAGGGCTGTCAGTCGATTAAAATTTTTAATTGCGATTAATTGTATTAATGTCCTGAGTTAACGTGTTATTAACACGTTATTAACGCAAATTTTTTTACCCTGCCCTTTTACATTTACAATAAATGCAAATTACTTTTGTTTTGTCCAGAGAACCATCGGGTAAAACTTTAAAGCTAAACTTTCCGTTTAAAAGTCCCATTTCTGTATCCATTTCTGCTTTGTCACCGTTTGCGACATTATTTTAGCGCCACTTCCTGAAACTACGGTAGCTGGCAAGGCACAGACTGTGTGTGTGTTAATCGCGCATTAAAAAAATTAGTGCCGTTAAAAGGAGTTTGAGTTAAAGCGTTATTAACGCATTAACTTCAACAGTCCTAAAAGAAAGCAAAAACTGTTGAAACATTGATGAACCTTATATCACACCAGGCAATCAAGTTAAGCAAGTCCTTGTAATGCTGCTGTCACTTACTATTGTGAGTGAAAGAAACTGTGTTGTTAACATGATTGAAAAAGCACTGTTTGATACATATACATTTTGCTCAATGGTAACTGACCTGCCCAAGGAGTCCAGGTCCACTTTAGTGTAGGACAAGTAGGCATCGTACTCCTTATTATCTGTGCAGAGTGAGACAGCCAGACAGAAAACAAGCAGTCAATGAGATGCTTGGGATACATGATCATAGGAATTCCCTGCTCATATTTGAAATATGTTTGCTTGTATATCTTTCTTAATTTTTACATTTGAAAAGTAAATGAAGCTCACCATTATCTCATTAATGTATGACAACTAAACAAGAAGGAAAAGTTCATCCATTCAAGTGTTCATTCCCTCCGGTGCTTTCCTCTGTTAATTGCCTTCTTTGGCTCAAGTGTAGACTTGACTGAGAGTAATTGTGTCCTTTGTGCTTTGTGTTGTGTTTCAACAATATGTTTCTTCATAACTTACTTCCTTTTGAGTGAGTGCTGCTGTCTCTCTCTTGAGCAATATGTATGTTGATATAAGCTCTGTGTCTGAGTGCTGCTGTTGTGTGATTGTTCTGCAGTAACAGCGAGCACACAGACGGGCTTACCATCTTCAGTTTCATCACTCCCAAAGTGTCTCCTGTAGCAGAGCATGATCTCCAGGTTGTAACACTTGTAAAGTGCCGTCAGGACTCCCAGCAGCAGCAATATGACCCCGAGACCACCAGCCAACTCCAGACGATACATATCTACAGTCAGAGAGACACAGCAAAGGCTGAAGTGGAAAAGAAATCAATGAGACTTATATCAGCTATTGTTCAAAGGACCAGTGACAGTGAGTGAGATAAAAAAAAAACCAAAAAAAAAACCCTCCAGTACGTGAGACTTTGAACTCTGTATAACTGGAGCTCAGTGATGTTTGTGTTGATTTTCTTTTGCTTTTCACAAATTAGATGCTCACATCTGAGTACATGAAGTCCAAAAACAACAATTTGACTTCAGAAAATATATAAAAATAATGATAAGCGAAATTACCATCATATTGGCAAATTTTCTAAAATCAGTAAATATGACTGAAAGTCATTCACTCGCACAAATAAACATTCAGACAGACAGAATTGGTTGTTCCAGACGGTTGTTATTTTCTGATGAATCACAGCTGTACTAAGAAGCTTTGATAGCAGTCTGCCCAACATTCCTGCCAATAAAGCACTCGGAATTGACTGAATGAGGCACAACAAGGCAAACACACACACACACCCACACACACACACACACATTGGCACGTGTTTGACATGTTAACATCACCTTCACAAAACTCCCAAAACAAACTGGCTGTCAAGAGCTAATTAATAAGAAGCTAATTGTTAATGCTTATTTGCCTCATTAGCTCATACAGACATTCACTTTGGACTTGGACTCTGGTACAGCCAGGTCAAAGGTCAGAGGGTGAATGAAAATCACAGTAAAACATTCAATTAAAGCGCCATTAGGAACAATTTTGATGTCAACATTGAAATAAATGACTCCCTGTGATGTGGAAGGGTTGCTAGAACTGCCAATTCAATGATGAATCACCAGACCGCAGCTCAGTCACAGCTTTTGTTCATCAACCCATCTGGATGAACCAATGAAGAATATTAAATAAACCCAAAAGAAGGACTGATATTTTAGCGTAAAGTTGGCAAACCAACCTAGAACTATGACAATAGTGAATACATGAATTTTATTCAGTGGGTAGCAAACAGAGGATGTTTCAGATACTTGCGTTGCTCTAACTGCTGTGATTTTCCATCCGCATTTTTTTGCAGGCTAATCATTTTCAGTCATCTATCTTCACAACCAATAAAAATAAACATGTCCTTTTTGCTTTTTGGTAACCATATAATAATGATGGTTGCATTGAACATACAACAGAACTTTTAGCTGCTTGCCTAACCCTGACAAACGCCTCTCAAACCTCTTAATGCAACTCAACAACAGTAACCTTTTCATTGTTGTGGAAGATGTTGAGCATAGTGTTTGTGCAGCAGCTTAAGAAAGAGGTCACAGTACATTTAGGTCCCTTCCATCACTTGTTGCTCTGCTTAAAGGCATGCCCCAGTGACATATTTCACAATATGAATTTCCTCTCATGCACCCTTGTCATCCTATACCCATACCAAGCTATGCTGTTAAAAGTTTTAACCCCTGACTTGATATAGTGAGATATATATATATAGTGACAACATATAGACATATAGACTGATGTCTTTGTCCCTGCTCCTCACTGTTTAACACCAAGCCCCATCATGTCCTACTGAAATGATCAAAGTAAGCTAAGTTACAATTAACAGAGTGCAGCAGCCTAGTTCCTTTTTCTTAATTACATTATTTATAGCATTTATTCAGTCTTTGATAGGTAATTATAACCGTGCTGCTACATCTGCCTTTTTATATGTGTCTGTGTGCTTGCATGTGTGTGGTTCATGTGGCAAGTATAGTTGTAATGGCCTACTTTGTTGGTTGCTCAGTGGGCTATTATAGTCATTGTATAAAGAGAGGAGTACCAGCACATGTTTTTCTCCACATTGAGAACTGTCTGGTAAGTAGTGAGGTGGAAAAATTGTTTCCTAATTTGTTAATCCCAGCTATTTATCAAACTCATTAAACTTAGTAACTTTAGTGACATCTATCTTTACTAGAAGCTCTGCAGTTAACATTAGCTGCTATAAGCTGCCAGTCATAAACAAACTAAACCAGAACAAATAAAGCTTACAGCAAAATCCCTGTTTTTTGAATTGCATTTGTCATCTGGGGAAAAAAAAAAAAAAATTGAGAGAAATAAATTTGTTTTTTGGTTTTCAAATTTAACATGATCTCAATTTAACAGTGTAGCTTTACTTTGGCA
Organism: Acanthurus tennentii; assembly: GCA_029783805.1. Classification (NCBI taxonomy): domain Eukaryota; kingdom Metazoa; phylum Chordata; class Actinopteri; order Acanthuriformes; family Acanthuridae; genus Acanthurus; species Acanthurus tennentii. The sequence continues at coordinate 4,530,948 of JAPZDZ010000026.1, read as the reverse complement.
GAAGATTTTTCAGTGCAATGTAAGTTATAGGTTATTCATTTTGACTATGTAGAACTACAGTCATGGATTCATTTTGTTCATTAACTATTGGTGCTGTTTAAGCTACTGCTTGAGCTCAAAGTGGGCTCAGTGTAGCCACATGTCACACATGCACCAGTTATTTTCACCTGCTGCATGCAAATTAGTGTGTAGTGCTCCTTTTGAGTACAACAGAAATAGTCCCTGAAGTTTGAGTTCCTACCTCATACACCAGAGAGGGCTTCAAGGAGGTGAACTAACAGAATGTTT
>JAPZDZ010000026.1:4456046-4470645 GCA_029783805.1 Acanthurus tennentii | reverse complement strand
CTGTAATACGCCACACACAGCAGTTATAATCCTGATATTTCATGTTGGCCAGTTGTTGATATACAGGGCTAAACCCTCAGTGGTTAACCTGCCTGTGACAGTGTTTTTCACTCATTGTTATTCTGCAGTTATCTGTGTCTTTTTAACATCCCAGTATTGTATTCAACCAGATATGACATTACACATTAGACATTACGACTCGAAACAATAGAATATAAGAGCTTAAATTACAAGACAATAATAATAATAACAACAACAATAATAATAATATTCATAATAATCATAATAATATACACTTGTGTTAATTTAGAGCTATAAACGAGGTAGAAATTGATGTCTTATTAGAAAAAACTAATTTACCCAGATTGGTATTTTCTGATGCAAAAAGATACAACACATTCTGTTTATTGTTTGTCTGCAAAGCTGATCAGATTCGACTAGTTCTTGTCGTGTGACCTTTGCTTGGATTGGATAATAAGAACACTGAAATGTCAGTTTGGTTTTACAGTTACTGTGCATTTAACAAGAGAGGTTTACCAGCCAGATTGTTTTTTTTTCTCTAGGATGCATTTCTTGGCAAAATATCTGTCACATAAAAAAAACAGTATATGCAGCTACAGTGCAAAAATATTTGGCTTTAAAGCCCTGCATTGTTTATCTCATCACATACACTAGTTACTATATTGGATACTGAGCTTCTTGCCTATATCCAAAAATACTACCAACGTGTTTTGGGTTTCAGGCTTTATGTTGTATCCCTCCTCTGTTTCTTACCCTTTTTTCACAATGAGTTTACTTATAAATGTGATAAACAAAGTTTGCCTTGACTTTACTGGCTGGGAGAGAAGGGAAACTTTGCCATGGCCTAATATATCAGTGGCACAGAGACACAGTCCTTGGAGCTGCTGGCTCACAACCCGTGTCTCTATTATCTTTACAGCCAGGCCAAACCTGGCTGGAGTGTGACTGAGCCAAACTCATCCACAATCTGTCCAAAGCTCACCACGACCCTGCCCATAACTGTCACTCTCTCCTTAATTTTTCTACTTTCCTGGATAAAATGCTGCTGCATCTCATTTACACCACATCTGAGTTTAAAAATAGCATTTCTAAGCTGATCAACCGCACCAAACACTGTCTTCAATTAATTTTTAAGGTACTTTCACTGACTTGATCCCATGTTTTAACTGCTTGTCTGTCTGCAGACCCTTTGCCTTCTAGTACATTCAAATGTGATTTTAGAGTAACTAAACACTGGTAAAATAATGACAAACTGTCTGGCTGCTTCTGCTCAACATGTGCTCATTATTTCCAAATCCTGCTGTTGGCTGGTTTGGTTTGGCCAATCAATGGAGATTCAAACCAAACCGCCCCACAGCACAGCCAACCCCTGCCAGAGCAAACATGGCTAACGGGAGCCAGGCAGTTCCTGTCAAGCACATAAATAAAATTATTTCCCAGTTTATTGCTCTCATTAAGAGTAAGATTTTGTTTAGAAAATAAATCTTGTAGTTATAGACAGATATTAAATTAATTTTAGTCAGGGTAATTTCTCATGTATGTGTGTGTTTGTGGGTATGTGTGTAAGTGTCTGTTTGACCTAAAACCTGTGTGTGTTCAGACATGCTGACTCAGCGATGAGAGAGACTACTTTATGGATCCTGTCTTTGAAAAGTACAACACACCCACACACTTAAAAGTCTGTTCCTCCTCTACCTGTCACTGCAATCAGTCTGTGTCCTTCTGTCTGTCTTCCTCTAACAAATTATTTCTTCTTTTTTGAAGTGTGGTATGCAGCAAAATTTATATTCGATATAGAAACCAAAATTGTTAAAAAAAAAAAAAATCTGATATAAATAATAATAATAATAAATAATTGGCTTGTTAACCTGCAACAGTAAGTCCTGAAAATCTACCTGGATACTATAATGAGACACCAAGAGGGCTGACCTTTTCACCAAGTCAACATATGGCATACTACACCTGTCTGGCTCACACACATACAACAGAGCGCCAGTATATGTGTGTGTGCGCTTGTGTGTGATCTCGTTTGTCATTAATAGAGATTAGATGTCCTTGTCTTGAAAATAGTTAATTTTATTTAAATTAAGTTTTTATTTAAATTAATGTATAAAATTTGGACAGTTTTGGTATTGTTATGAATGAACTAAACATGGATTATAATGCTAATAATTGTCTGTTTTGTGTTTGTTCATAAGTGAGCAAGTGCAAAAGGCACCAATTATGAGGCAATCTGCCAAATGTAGCGCATTGCAAATCTGTGTGTGTGTGTGTGTTTGTGTGTGTTCAAGGTGTCCCAGAGGTATCAAATATTAGCAGACATGCCAAAATGAACATATTGCAGATTGGGGAGGTGGAGGGGGCCTGAGTGATCACTTGGCAACAATGTGTCTCCATCCCCAACATGGGAACAGATAACAAGGATGTTTAGCTCACAAGAAAAAAGAAAGAAAGAAAAAAAATATTTCACACACCTCATCTTTTCCTGTCTTTTTGAGTTTTTGACATTTGATGTTTTTTTTAATTGCTTTTTTACATTGCCAGGATTAACATGTCACATTATCAGTAAAGCACTCTGTGATGAACCTTAATGTTACAGGCACTGATTTACACATAAAACTCAGATTTCAGTTGCTGAGATTTTTGTTGGTTTAGGAAGGATTTTTTTTTAACCCAGTATAAATAAATATATTTATATTCCATCTTGTTTTTATCTTAGACCAATCTTAAGTTTGCTATTTTTCTCTTTGGTTTCAGAAAAGACCCTGGAGCTAAAATGACACATCAGTAAAACTACATGAGCATTCAGTATAAATATTAAGATGTTTTACATTTTGATTTCTTTTTAATAACAAAGCAGGGACTCTGATACCTTAGCACTTAAGGTGACACAGACAGATTCATGATTTTTTTATTGTTTTGATTCTTTGATAATCTCTTGGGAGAAAAGTAAAAATGTTATGTATGACATGCACAGAGGAGCTTTTTTTTAACAGAAGGGCTGCTCAGGGTATGTACTGACTGTTTTTTTGTTTTCATTTCCAGTCTTATTCCCACACTGACCCATGGAGCAGGAACCCTCAGTATGATCTTCATCCTTCATTAATGACTCCAGTCTGCCTGCAGGTTTTATTGACTATCTTAATCTGTTTTGAGATTGTCTTTCCCTCTTCAGGACTAACAGAGCTATCCCCAACAGACTGGTTAGCCACATGCTAGCGGCTACTCGGCAGCAGAAAACAATAGTTCAACAAATCTTTACTATATTCTATTTAACCTACTTTTCTTAGTGGCAAAGTCCTCTTTGGAGCCTTTACCCCTTTAACTGTAATTTTTTTCTGACTGAACAGAACTTTCAGATTCAGACAAGTAGGAGAAGTAATCTGCAATCTCTGACAAATGAAGCCCACTGGACAAATGCTAAAAGAGCCGAAAAGCTGAAATGTGGTGGCAAAATCAAAAATGCACCTTAACTATGACATGTTTAAAAACATCCTCAGATATTATAGCAGTAGCTTAAAAAAGGCCATAAAAGAATTTTCTTGCACTCTTATTAGCTACCACAAAAAATTATTACAAAACAATTTTCTCAGCAAATGGTAAACTTATTAGCCCCTCCCCTACTGTTTCCTCTGACACTTTCTAAACCACCACATTTAATGGATTTGTGCTATTTTGAAAGAAGAAAGTACTTTACATCAGATGCAGCTTCAGGGGAAGCACTGTGGCAAATTGGTTAGCACTGTCTCCTCACAGTCGGTAGGCGCTGTGAGGCGAATTAACCTCTCCATACAGGTTAAATCTCCTGTCAGCGGCTTGACCAAGCCAGTGGCTTAGAGCTGGTCCCTGGGTGCTGTAAAGTGGCTGCCCACTGCTCATCAGGGATTGGTTGAATGCAGAAAATACATTTCACAACATTATACTAAGTATGATTGTATGTGACAAGATATTCTTCATCATCATTTTAATTTTCCAACATCCAAAACACCAACTTCTCTTGAAATCTCGACACATTCCAACCACCCTCTACTGTCTGGACTTATCTCCGCTGTAGAGCCAACTGAAATCACTGTTGCTTTAAGTCAGCATCATCCCCTCTACTGGCCCCCTTAATCCACTCCCAGCATCCTCTTTGAAATCTGTCTTTCATTATTTAACCAATGACATCTTATGAATAGTAAATTCTTCTTTTCAGACTTGAATCGTTCTTCATTATATGAAAACTGAAGCTATTAGACCTTCTTCTAGAAAAATACAAAAAACAATCTGGACTTAGAAGCACTTAGCAACTGAAGGTCTTTTTTTCAATCTCACCTTTCTATATAAAATTATTGAGAAGATTGTCTTTCAGCGACTGAACCGGCTACCTTACAGATAATTTTCATGATAAATTCCAGTCTGGCCTTAATATGTTGCATAGCACAGGAGCTGCTTTTTAAAAGTTGTTAAAGGCTCAAGGACCACAATTGACCATAAAAACAAAAAGTCCTTACACTCACAGACCAAAGTTCTGACTGCAATTAATGTATTGTATCATTGGCATTACAGTTAAAGCTACTGTGTAGGCCTTTCTGGCACCAGTCTCCAGTGTTTTGAACCCTGGCTGCATAATCAAAGTTTTATGTACATTTGGAGACCCCCATTTTTAACAGGTATGAGTTAGTGTGTGGGGTTCCACAAGGCTCTATACTTGATCTTCTTCTATTTTACTAATATGTGCTTCTCCTCTGCAACATTATCAGCAAACATAACACCATTCACTATAATTGTGCTGATGACCCACAACTTCTAATCTCCACTGATGATTCCCAAACCACTGATTACAGCTGTTTGAAAGAAATACTGAATAGCACTGAATAGCAGCATATTTCCTTCTTCTGAGCAGGGAAAACTGGAAACTGAAATCCTGGACATGGGTGCCAAACATGGGTGCCAGAGAGCAGGGATGGCTGTCTGTGTGTATCTAGATTTCAGACAAGACCAAAAAAAATTAACAGGTTAAACGTTGTAAACCATGTTTAATCATGGATGTGAACTTAGTTTTAGTGATCATATTAACAGCATGACCAAGGTTTTCCCTCTTTTTACTTGGACATTTTCAGAAAAAAGGGTGTCTTTCCAGTTAGAGAAATTCATGTATACAGGGTTCTCTCTGTATGTGTCTTAGAACCAAAACAACCCATAGATAGCAATTAATCAGTGCTCAGCAGCATCAAAACCAAGCAATGCAAAGAAAAAAAACTGTAACACATAACTCCAGTCCAAAACTTCTACTGGCTCCCTGTTATAGTCTTTAAAAGCACACAGATTACATTCCAGACACACTGTCCATTAATTATCCCAGCACATCTCTTTAGACACAAGGTGATCATCTCCTTCACACAAGAAATTTTTTAAGTCTAATGGGATGGCATTCAGCATTTATCTGCCTAGGAAATGGATGGATGGAAATGGATTGTCTGCTATTGTTACACTTGTAACACTTTTAAAGCCTAATTACAGACCTTCCCTTGTAGTCAAGCCTTTTCATAAGATGAACACATCGTATTTGCACACTACATATTGGTTTGTATGTGTGAGTGTTTTGGTTTAAAAGTACTTTTGTTTTGCTGTTTTTTTTCTTTTTTGCTGTGTTTTTATGTGAAGCACATTAACCTATCTTTGTGTGAAATGGCACCATTCAAAGCTGAACTGAATTCATTTCTCAGACTTGTCATGTGAGGCTTCTATAGTGCATGTTGCTTTCATATCTAAGAGAAACATGGTATTGCAGGATGTTTGAGAGAGCAGACACATAGTTATTTGATTAGTTGAAGGTGAGAGGTATTTTACCAGATAGCAGGAATACTTTTCCCATGTTTAAAATGAGACAGTGTGGAGAAAAAAAGGACAGAAATGTGGTATTTTTCTGAATAAATTACACAGGAAAGTGACTCACCCTCAGATAACGTCTTGATGTGGGCTATTGTAAATTTCTCTCTGGAGAAAACACCAGGCTGAACACTGTGCAGCCCTCCATACTTTCACTACACTTCACAATTTATTCAGCTATTTGAACCTTGGGCAGTTTTTGCATGGTTTTCTCTTCATTTATAGGCTAACAAGCTAATTTCTAAGTAAAATTTATGGGGTTCACCATCTTATTTTAGCCTGTTTGCATGCTAAACCACCAAATTTGTTTTCTGATTTTGCTAAGTGGCAGCCTCAGGACTAGTACAGCTGGACTGTCTCTCATGTTCATTTCACTAGCATTGTAAACTGATAAGTAGTTGTTTTAAAATGTAAAAAAGCCCAAGTTTGCACCCTAAAAATTATGTTAATAAATAATACTTAAAAAAAATTAAGAAAATGAAAGAAAATTAGTAATTCTAATGGCTGTGACTATCATGACAGTCACTCTAGTTGCTCTCTGTTGTTTTAAGTGATCTCGTCAAATGTACTTGTATGATATCCTACCAATAAACATGGTCAAAATCTGCAATATTTTTATTCAGTTTTTCTTAATAAAGCTCTTTCTGTCTGTATATTAATCCAGAGTCAAGGCTGAAGCTGTGCACCCAGTGGTTGAGAAGCTGATGAATGTCTAAGTTTGTTAGTAAGTGGCTTATTAGTCCAATTCAGCCTGGAGCTAAGCAGTTATTCAAGGCCAGAGCATGGACTAACTTTATGCTCTGCAAATTTAATGTTTGCCATGTTCACCATCTTAGTTAAGCGTGTAAGCATGTTAACATTTGCTAATTAGCGGTGGTGGACAACAAGTCCCTCCACCAACTGTCTGACCTGCATTACAATCAACAAGGCTGTGCTGCTAGAATAAAAAAGACAAACAAACAGACAAACAAACTAAAAAACACACCTGATCTTAATTACGTGTAGTGTACAAGATTTTGCAGAAGTTTCAAATAATTAATGTGCAACATATCTGTCAATTTCTTCAAGGCACCGAGCAGGATTTGCTTTGGACAAATTGTGATATTAAAGCTTCAAGTAACAAATAAATTAGTCCTGTGTGCCTGATATAAGAGATGCTGGACATGTTTTGTTAGAAAATAGATTTGATGAAGCCAAGTACAGGCTCCTACAGGGTGTACGTCTTGTTTTAAGGAGAAATAAAATGGAGAACCTTAACTCACTGTCTACTGCAGCAGCCAAGTCATTAGTGACACTGAACATGTGCAAATAAAGGTTAAATACATGCTGATTCACAGGATAAAAAGATGCCAAGATGTTATTTTAGAGTTAATAGGGAGAACTATGACATCCTGTAAAACATTAGCTTTATATTGCACGTAATAGTAAAGAAATCAATCAGCCTATTCTAGACAAGGAAATCTCATTTTCAGCCTCAAGCAAGCCCCGATAACCCTGACTATGCAACTGTGCATGCAGACACACACACACACACACCCACACACACACACACAGAGTTGTAATAAAGTATTATCTTGGCTGTAGGCTCTCAGATTTTCATGCTGAACATTTAGCTTGCCTATTAATACACTTTAATAGGGGTCAATGCTCCTGTGTCGATGAGAAAATACACACATAGATGTGCAAACACTCGCAGTCTGTACTCTCAGATTCAATAACTTGCAGGTGCACACACACACACACACACACGCACACACACACAGTACTGTGGTTAATTTTGCCTTGACTAGAGTCTGAATCAGGTTAAAGAAAGTAATTAACTCATAATAGCCCCCGACCACACTGCCAATTAATGGGTGTGCATGTGTGTGTGTGTTAGTGTGCTCATGTGCATGAGTTATTGTGCCATCCTTAAAGGCTTGGAACATTTATAAAAGAATACATGGTGTGTACATACACATAAATTCTGCTCATGCATATGGTTGTGTGGGCGTAACCCTCTGATTTGATTTGTGTGTGTGTGTGTGAGTCTGAGCCTTTCCTGGTGTGTGTGTACAAATTAATAGATTTTTTTTCTTAGCCTGGGCGTATTGGGAAATTAGAGTTACAAAATTAAGTGTGATTGCCCTTAAGGCCTTTTCCATTATTACTTAACACTGCTGGCAGTATAGACGGCCTGACAGTGGTGTACATGTAGCATTAGGGCTAAATGTGGCTCAAAGAAATGAAAAAAAAAGATCAAGAAAAACGAGAAAAGAAAGTTAAACGGTCATTCCGTCAGACACTCTGTCAGCCAGTCAGTCAGCAAAGCTGTCACTCCCTGACAGTGTGGAACAGAGCACATTACAGCAGCAGAGGCAGAGTTTGTTGATCTCAGTGAATCAGATCTCAGCTGCCGTCTGGCTGTTTGCTGCCTGCTGTCAGTCACTTTCCCAAACACAACAGCTTATTTTTCTGTGCACTGCAGTGATGGAAGACGTGGAGACAGGAAAAAGAGGCAGGCTAACACACACTGTCCAGACTTCATCAATCAAACGGCAGTGTTTTGCATTACTGGCTGGATATCAAGGCTGTTCGTAGGCTATATGAAGATATAGTCCTGGAAGGAATTTCAAAAAGTTATTGATATACTGATGGATGATTTTGAGAAAGAATAAGCTGCTACCTGGCATTAGGACTGAAGTGTAACGGCTAAAAAAGTACCGAAAAAATACAGAAGTCTAAAAAGTTTGAAGTTATATTATCTCTTAAATAGTCTTTTCTGACATGTTTTGTCCTCTTTGATTAGTCAGAATCACAGCATCTAGAAAGGTATTAAACGGTATTAATCAACTGTCACCTTCCTGAAATTTTCAGGTTAATAACAGTTCTTGTTTTGCATTGTGATTAGATCTCACTATGCAAATTAGTGATGTGAAAGAGCAACAGAGTAAGGTGACTTTCAATTTGCTTGGCAAATTTTCTTTTGATATGAACAAGACTGTCTGTCCTATACATATATATACATATATAAATCATGTGATCACGCCAGGTATGAGAAGGGGATATGAATCTGACTTGTCCTGATCTTTTGTTTCAACTCCTAGTTGTGTCTGCAGATATCTGACACTCTTTAACCAACACCACATACATAACAATCAATATGCTGAGGAGAGTGTGACCCGGGGAAGCCTCCCTGTGACTGACTGACACACAGACTGACTGAAAGGCTAATTGGCCAACAGATGGGATATGCTAGTAATGAGGGAGAATAAAATAATAACTGCATAATAAAAAATAAATACTTTGTACAACGTGTTCGTAGTTTTTGATCATGATACAAGAAGTGCTGGATCACAAACAAGTCGACACAGTTGCAAGTCTCAGTCTGGGAATTTCTGGATTATCCCAGAACGATCCAGCTCATTTTAAAGACTGATGTCAACAAAGCCCCAATAAAAGACCAGAACTAAAAACATGTCAGTAAGCCTTTTAATAGAAACCTATGTTGTTAATAATACTTGGATTAAACATTACAGTTGTGGCTCAGGTAGTAAAGTGGGTCATCCACTTTACTAGAGAGGTCAGCAGTTCAATCCAAAATCCCTCCAGTCTGCATGTGGAAGTGTGTGAACCTCTGGCTGTTCTTTCATTGTGTCAATGATTATTCCCCCTGATGAACAGGTGGCTGTTTACACGGTGACCTCTGCCAACAATGTATAACTTTGTGTGAAAATTATTGTAAAACCATTTGAGTGGTCACTAAGACCAGAAAAAAAACTCAATTTAAAACAGTTCAATTAAATTTAAACAAGAGTGAATGTTGCATTTGATGGGGACTGTTTCCAGCTGAGGATGAATACACATTTGGTGCTTTAGCGAGTATTTTATAGTCTCAAAATAAACTTCAGCCAGCATGATCATCATAACCACGCCACATGTCACCAGTGCAACAGCATGGCTCACTGACATGTTTTAACAGCATTTGGAGGGAAATGAGCTCAGTGGAAGAAAAGGCTGCACCACATGTCTATGTTTTAAAATTCAACACAACCTCCCCTAAAAAAAGGCAAAAAGGCAAAAAGGCTTTGTGTAACTGGCATGAGTAAACCAGCGAGCAACGGCAGGCACCAGGGGAAAAAGGGACAGAAAACACATCAGGCTGTGAATACATAGAGAATTCTGGCTGGTAAGATGCATTCATTGCTGGATTCAGTCTTTGATTGGTTTTGTTGACTGCAAGAGAAACACAGACTATTCCCAGATTGATCCACCATAGTCTTACTGTATGATTCTATCTGCAGAAATCTGTGTAAAAAGTGATTTAACCTGTTAACATTCACTAGATCACTTGTGATCCAGTAAAGCTATTAAGTAAGCGAACCAAGTGTTTAGATTTTTGCCTTTATTTTGGACCTTCTTTACATTTTTCAATTTTGTTTAATCATCCACTAATGAATCCACTAATGCATATATTGGTTTTTGGCCCAGTAGTTTAGAAGAAGCTTTTTCATTTAGCTATTTCAAATAGGCCCAAATGGTGGGTGTTGAAGAGTTAATTGACCATTACAGAGTCAGTAAGCTGATCAGTCTGTACCCACAAAAAGTCAGTCAGTCAGGTTATTTGGCAACGCTTTCAACTAAGCAAAGTCTTAAAAACACACCAGCGTGAAAAGAGGCAGGAGGCAAAAGAAGCAGAAATGGGTCTTAGTTTTGTCTTTTTTTTCTGCCCTGGAGTGAATGAATCGAGAAAAGAGAGTAAAAAGAAATAAAGCAATAAAATGAATGAAACACAGTGACATAAATGTGCAGCAGTAGTATGTAATGTCATAAGAGCATCATGAAATCATACCTATATGCTCTGAAGACAGATGGTCACGGATTTTATACTCTGAGCATCACACTGCTGAAGAGCAGCGACTAAGTAGAAAACAGCCTTTAAATGACACAGACAGAGCTGTGGCCTGCAGGGGGCATGTAACCGCAGACAACTCCAGGCATCTCTTTTTTCTTCTCTTATTAAGTTGCAGCTACCCAAGGCCACACACACACACACACACACACACACAGAGGGTAAAACACACTCTTATTTAGTTATACCACCCAGGGCGAGACTTCTGCATGACATCTGTCCAACATTTATCTGCCCTGACGCAGCCTCTCAGCAAGAGGTGGATGAGATGGAGAAGGAGGAGAGAGAGAGAGGCAATGAGGATGAGGAAGAGATAACAAGGGTAAGATGGCTGATAAAAGGATGGCAGGAATGAGGAAGATGAAGGAGGAAGGAGAGAGTAGAATAGGATGATGATGATGAAAAGGAAACACAGGAGAGAGAAAAGATAAGCGAAGAAGAAGAGGAGTGAAGTTGTAGAGGAACAAAGACGTGCAGAGTGGACAAAGACAGAGAGAGGGAGACAATAGAGAAAGAGAAATCAAAGCAGTTGAGGGTTTTGGTCAAGAAACAACCTCTTGCTGCCAGTTTGGATAAAGTTTTTCTCTTAAAACCCTACATAATGAATTTTCCCGCTCTGCTAGTTTGGACAGAAGCTTTTTATTGTTATTCCTGGACAAATTGCCCAGATTTTGTTCCAAGAGACTTACTCTTTTGAGCTTTTCATTTCAGTTTTGCCTCATTTATCTCATTATTTTCATAGCCTTTAAAAGGGAGTTTTTAGTAATTCTGCTTGAAGGATTAAGGAGGAAGCAATGAAAACTTCTGACATGATGTGCAGAAATAATTAGAGTTTTCATGTCAGCGGTGCAGACAGAGGCCCAGTCTGAACACTAAATCTCTCACTGAATAGCTCTGTTTTTGCACAGCTTGTTTGGACAGAGGGATCGTAGGACTGTTGGTAAACTGCCTGAAAAGGGAAGACAGCTGTACCCCAAATGGGGATGAGTTTTTCTGACTGCAGGATTAATAGTGTGTCTGTTTGTGTCTTTGTTTGTCGTCACACTTTATTTTAGCTGCTTACCCTCTAAAGCTTCCTGTTTTTGTCTGTATCAAAGGTTCCTAAACTTTCTCAGCCTGAGACCCAAAGGAAACATTTGGTGTCTCACAGTAACCGGAATACGTCATTTAATCACTAAAATATCTACATTCGTAAAATGCTGCTAAAGAACGCAAGAGAAAAACATGTCACATAAATAATGAGGTTTCTAATGAACTTGCACTTTAAACATGCACATAAAAGCGAGGAAATAGCAGCAGTAAGAAAAATACACCCACTGTCAGCTGGAGTTGGTAGTGCGGTCAAGTGCATAAAGCACATCACAGCAATAATCAAAGTGCTGAGTGTAATGTAAAGTTTCTCACCACCTCATAAAATATGCACATTCGACTTTGTATGTATGTACTGTGCTGTCAAAACCCCGTCTCATGAAAATCCTTCCTTGGCACAGGAAAAATTCTCTTGACTTGCCCTGATGCTCAGAATGTCTTGTTTGGAGATGTTTGTCCAATTTGTTCATTTTTAAGCCCTCATGACCGAAAACCTCACCACATAAAACACGTTCTCACAGCCCGGCCTCCTTCCCACCTCGTCAAATAATAATGCCTTGTCATGCCCCTCGCCGTCTCGCTCAGACGCAGAAGGTGACCTTAAGCATTGGTATGCAACCTATTGAGTTTCTACAAACTCTAATGTAGATGCCTCCGCGTTATGAGATTCTTTTAGCAACTTCTCCATCCTATGTGGAGGAAGGCACAAAAGCCGCCAAAAAAGGAAAAAAAGGAACAAGAAAAACAGAGCCAAATTGTGCCATTTATTCTGCCTGTTGGAAGCCCAGTAAAAATGGATCTGTGCCAACATTAAGTCCCAACAGAAAGTTAGAGAAAGACTTTTCTATGATTTCTGTGATTGGTCGGTCAGTCAGTTCTGGTCCAAAAAGCCTGTGTGAGGATGTGTGAGCTCGTCTACCCCCAATGATATGGCAACAAGACTACGGTGTGTGAAGAGAGGAGGCTTCACTACTGACTGGCCTTCGTGGAATTACACAGAGTCTTCAAACACAAATATGCACTAAAGGGAAAGGGAAAAATGCAAAAGACACTTCTGTGGAAGAGGGATTGAAGTGTCTTTTTAAAAAAAATATCTGCTTGTGCCTCTCAGTCTAAAGCCATGTAAACTGCTGCATGAGCCTGTATTTGAGTTCCACTGAGCAGCTGAGCACACTGAGTGTGTTTGTGTGTGCTGAAAGACTCACTACAACGCCTAATGTGGCCGGAAACACTTAATAAAACCAATATGACTTTCCTCATCTGAATGTAACCTTTGAAGACTGTTTTCTCATTCAGAACGAATAGTAAAACCAAGCCAGAGGCTCCGCGAGCTCTTTACACTGACACTTATTAATGCAATATATTACTACTCTGAATTTAGCACAGTCTTAAATACACATGACACTCTATATTCATACACAGTGGAGAAGGCCAGTTCCTGAAATGTCAGATGTCACACAGTGTGTGTTTGCATTAGTGCGTGTGAGTACATTTAAAAACCATTCTCTCATGTCTTTCATTTTAATATTTTGATATTTTAATGTGCTTGTTTTATAAATGTGTCCACTTGGTATAATTAAGCAATAAATCTCTGTGTTTTGTCTATTACATATGTGGCAATGTGATATTTATTGAACTGCACTGCCTGTCTGCACAGTTATGGTATCAAAGATGTATGCAGAAGGAAAATGTGTGTGTGTGTATGTTGAACTATAAGAAGCGTTACATTTTATTATCAGTCAGTGTGTGAGCACTGCATCAAACAGAATAACTGATGCAGTGGCTCATTAAAATCGGATTTTTATATACTGCAGGATTCTACTGACAACACAGAATATAAGCGAGTTTGTGACCACATTCATTTTATATGTGTGGGTTGTGAATAAACTGCAGCGGAGAACAAACTGCAATTGGCCAGTGGACTTAATTTACACTCTAATTTCAGAATGACACAAATATTTCATGTAACTGACCACAAAACAACGTTGTTTCATTGTCTTGTTCATAAATTAAGCAAGAGTAATGAAACACCTCCATGTTTTTTGTAGCAGCAGTGAGAGAAGTCAAAAGGTTTTTTTTTTTCTTATTCCTTTAAATTGAATGTTTTTACTGCTTAACCCTGAATAAACGCCTTTGGTAAGTTGCCATGTAATACTGTAAATGGGCTATTTTTGCAGCCAGCTCCTCATTATTGGTAATAAATGATCAGCTAATTATGACCCTGCTCACACTTTTAGTCATTTTTGTCTTCACTGGAAATATGAGTATATCCAGTGCAGGGCAACAGTTTCTATGGATGATTTTTTTTTTTTTTTTTTTTTTTTATAATGATACTCCTAAGTTGCCATTGATGAGTTTAGGACATTTTAATTGCTGACAGGAAGATCACGCCCTTTTAGAAATAAGAACTACTTCCTGATTTTAAATGGCTGTGGCTCATGTTCAGTCTGGTTTGTGCGCATCAGGTTTGTTAAGGGTTAAGTTGACAATATGGAAAAAGCTCTTGGTTAAAGTCGGCTCACTTTTGTTGTCATGATACATATTTGGGCATGGTCAGGGAGCAAACACAGCAATGATCCCCATGTTAAGTGTTGATTGGAAACAGGAAATGATCACCAGTCTTAAATTTTGTTGCCCTTGTCTTTGCATCCTGACCTCCTTCCCAAGCAGACTTCCCTGCCCTTCAACATCATCTGACCTCCTTTTTTGCTCTGAATGGACTAGAAT
>JAPZDZ010000026.1:4206980-4217090 GCA_029783805.1 Acanthurus tennentii | reverse complement strand
TCTTGCAACAGGTAATTTCAGATTACTGTCCAAGGCTCCATTCATGCAAAACAGGAACATCCTTGGCAGTATTTGATTGCACCTTGTACACCTGATATTGAGTTAATATTCCAAGTTGGTATTGTAAGAGCTATTTTCAAAAGATGCTTTTAGGAAGAGTTCTGATTCGTTTAATAAAGCAAACACACACAGTCTGCAGCTTCATCTACCTACAGATATTTTTCTTCTTCTGCAGTGTCAGTGAAACGGTATGTGAAACTTGGTATTTACATGTTGGTGTTTCTCAGAAACTCTAGAAATCTGTCTATAAAAATAATTTTCTGATTCTTGAAGAGCCATCCTCTCCTTTTTTTTTTCTTTAAGCCAGATGGAGTCAGAGCTGTGATTGGTTCTTCCACTCTGTAATTAAATAATCATGCTTCAAGACACGCTGACTATTCTTACAGTCCTGTTCAAAAAAGCTTGAAAATGTCATATGGGAAAAACTCCAGCTTCTGACAAGAGTAAGACTGTGCAACAGTGTAAAACCCATTTAGTAATCCCCTCTTAACACACACACACATACACACATATACACACAGAGGGGAACAACTGGTTTTGCACTGCAGATTTAGTGAAATAAACAGGGGAAGAAGAAAATAGAACAACTGTTGCATTTAACAAGGCCAAATCCTTAAGCATGAGTAGACTAGATGAGCTTTTGGACACAAGATGACATTGTGTTTCATTTTAATAACAATGCCTCTGTAATGTTGACTGCTTTAGCAATATACCAAGCAGGAAACACATCAACACACATGAACACACAAAAACAAACAAAACGATGGTTCACTTCTGCTTCTATGAATACTTGTTATGAATTCATTCCATACATGTTGGATTTGAGACAAACTCCTAAACATAAAAGTAGAGATTGAAAAGAAATTCCTGTTTTGTTTTGTTTAAATTTTTCAAATTCATGTGAGCAGAGCACACACAGACACAAACACACAGCCACACACACACACACAGTTAATTTTCCCTGATATTCCCTCTGCCTCAAACCTGCTCTGTTGACACTACAATGCTCCTCTGGGACCCTTATGAAATAATGTGCAGGCAAGAAGTATTGCACACACACAGTGCAATGAGAGAATGTGTCTATCACACACTTCTGTACTCACACAGCACACAAAAACAACACACACATCCACAAACATACATGGCAATCTAAAACACACCTTCTCTCACACATTCTTACACTCTTGCACAAAGAGAGACCCACATAATGAGTTACAGTGGAGTGCAATATTTGTGCTGCACACACACACACAGTTACAGGGGGAAGGAACCTATTTAAATGCTAAGTAAGCGGTCTCTCCCTTTTGGGGCGATGTGATTATACAGCCGATCTCATAAGCAATGCTTCACAACTGGATTTGTGCATGTAGAACTTAATTACAAGCAGCCTCGCTTCTCTCTGTGTGTCGTATTCATGGGAGTATATCTATTGAGAGAGGTGGGATTGAAGCTATTACCTCGCCTCTATGTGTGTGTGTATGTGTGTGTGTGTGTGTGTGTGTTTGTAAAGCCAGTCTAGCAGCAGTTTAGCTAAGATTAATGTTTACATAAACAGGTTCGGGCTCTTCCCTGTCTAAACTCCCCCTCTTGTCATTTTCCCCCCCTGTTCGAATGTGTGTATTTCACTCTCTTACACACACGCTGCAACACCTTTCGCTAATCAGAAGTTCCAGTGAATAGACAAAGGTGGGGAAAATTTAGGGCAAGCAAAGAAAATGTGATTACTAACACTCTTGTCATTATGGTGTTTTCCCTTTCCGAAACACCATTATGCTCAGTGATGAGAACATGATGCCTCACAAGTGGGACATTTGTTGTTGCGTCAGAATGAGCTGAGAGATCTGTGGAGATGATGTGGGGCAGCACTG
This sequence comes from Acanthurus tennentii, assembly GCA_029783805.1. Classification (NCBI taxonomy): domain Eukaryota; kingdom Metazoa; phylum Chordata; class Actinopteri; order Acanthuriformes; family Acanthuridae; genus Acanthurus; species Acanthurus tennentii. The sequence goes on along the minus strand of JAPZDZ010000026.1, from coordinate 4,215,162 downwards.
CCTTCTCGTCTTTTGATATTGTGGCCAAAAACAGATTAAAATAAAACATGTTCTATGCTGTTGTAAAATTGCTGCATTTCTGTTTTTTTTTTTTCTTTTTATATTACATCACAGGACAAGCTTCTTGTTGTGAACCTCACAGTGTACATATTTCCCAAGTGGCTCTTTTTTTTTCATGCTCTACAATTGGTCATTTGTCAAAGCCCCGCCATAACTCAAAATATCAGGCCGTTTTTGAAGTACTGCCGAGAATTTTGTTTTCCATCGTGCTTGCACATGTCAGCTGTCTCCTTAAATCCCCCCAAAAACCTCAATTACTTTGATTTTGTCCTTTTTTAAATTCCTCACCGTGGTGTCATATCTGTTTACTTGACAAAGCTAGTCCTGCTAAGGCAGATCTTGAGTTTTATCCACAGTCATTTGTAGAAATTGGGCTTGTTTTATTTTAGCAGTTATGTCCTGTTAGACTCATTATAACAAATAATATATGAGTTTATATGGGATGGAGGGACTGAAGTATTTAACTGATCTGGAGCCGTTTTGTCAACGCTTACAGCACAGGGTCATGGCTTGGCAGTAGTTTGAATAAACCAAGGATATCATCACTGTCTGGCTGCTGAGATACCTACCTATGCCCAGAGATGCCAGGTAACAAGTAGCCAATGTCCGTGTCATATTCACAGTGCACCCCAGCACTTGTCTCCAAAAGAGTGCCATGTTCTTCATGTCCTTCCCCAGCTGTGCACCAATGTCGCCATGGAGTTTCCACTGTTTATACATCACACAAACTCTAACATGTGACTAAAAGGACACGTGGGGTTAAATATTTTATAACAAATGCCCCCCCATCTCTGAATCCTTTCACCCATGCGTGGGTATAAAGGGGTACACTGTGGTCCTCAAATAGCCAGCATGGCCCACAGCAAGCACCATACAACTTTAGAACATCTGCAAGGCAGTTTCATACTGGCTTTTGTAGTTTTATGATAAAGCTTTTCAAAGAAATTATTATGTTGATTTCTTAGGAAACAGCCGCTCGGTTTACAAAATGCTGTAGTTATGATACAGCACTTAGAGGAAAATCAAGAACAGTTGGTTTTTTTTCTATTGAATAAGGCTGCAGTGGCTGTGGCTGGTTCTTCTTCTGTTCTGTATCACTGATCTGCATCATATCAGCCTGGTTTCTGGTCTGTCTCATCCCCAGCAGGTGTTCCTTCTTGGGTCAGATCACCTGGAGTGCTGAATGCAAATCAACTACCTAACTCTGCCTATTCACTGATAAGACCTGCAATCAAGAATATGGCAATGATAAGTTTGGCTAACTTACAAAAAAAATGTATGAGCTAACAGCCAACTTGGTGATAGTGACTATAATTTACTTGCTTTCTAGCAAAGCAAGCCTCCCAGAATGTATATATATAGTTTGCCATGAAATTATTATCTAGAAAAATAGCTAATGCTGCAATTATTTGATTGTTGTTAACTGTTTTGGATGTCATTAATGCTGATGCCACTGAAACTTCTGTATTTTTGCTGGGGGGGGGTGTCTTCTGCAAGCTGGTGACTGTTCAGGAAGGAAGGAGCCTATTAAAAGGGAGTTTTGCTACCTTCTCCCTTTGGTTTCTTCTCTCTGGCTTTTTTTTTTTTTTTACTGCTGCTTTATTATGTTCAAAAAGGCCTGACATGTCATATTGTATCATCACTGGATATCACATACATATTATCACATACATTTTACCCAGCAATCACTACTGCACATATGTACTGGATAATTGTAATAATATACCATCAGCCATTATTTATTTGATTTTGTATTTTTCATATTTTATTTAGACTTCAGTTTTCATAGTTTATGATGAATGACCATATAATTTGTTGTTGGTTGCTGTTGTTACAATGTCACCAAAAAAAGTAATCCATGATGGAAAAGGTTTGCATTTGTAATGCTTAAGACAAACAGCACCATTTTTAATAAGAAATTAGTTCTTATTTAAACTTAGACATATTTCCAAAGTAATAATCCAGAGAGTATGTTGCCTCTATTTGCCCCCCCCCCCAACCTCAGTGCAGCTTCACAGCCTACAATGTCAATATTCATGCCCCTACTACAGGCAGCACTTCCAGCTTCTGTTTAAACACTGATTTACGTTTCCTTCTCCTAATCCTGTAGATTCTCCCTGAGAAAACTAACAAGCTTATTCTCCCAAAAAGAGACTGTTACACTGTGTCCAATGAATAATGCAGGAGAGGTGCCTGCCTAAGAGCACTGCTGCTCTTGTTTTATTCTGGTTTGTTTACATGTCTTTGTTACTTTAAATGTTGTTTTCTAAAGTTATTTATTTCTGAGAGGCTGCAATGCAGAAGCGAAAGAAATTCAAGACATTAATTTTGTTGTTTTAGCCAAAGTTATATAAAAAAAAAAAACTTGCTTAACACTTTCTTAATTGTGTTCACAAAATGTACTTCTTTCTACTTATTTATTTATTTTTTGAAAACTACTTTGACTAATCACACGAATTTGAAGGATTTCATTAAAATCTGTCTGCACCCGCCATCCGTCCATGACCTATTTCTGCTTCTCCTGTAAAGGGTCACAACACGCTGATCCCACCCAGCACGTACTGGTTGAGATGACCTGCAGGTTCTCAGTCCCAGTTTATCTCACTTACAAATGCAGTCCATATAGGTCCAGCCTGATATCGCCAGTTCCTCCATGTCACACTACACCTTGCTGTGAATGAAATCCAATTAAAACACGTAAAAGAGCCATACTTTTGTGCTCGAGTGGCACATTCCTACAGTGTAATAAGTATGGCTGACACAGCATTAACATGCATGTGCCAGGCTCTGTGCAAGAGCTGCAGTGATACAATTACAAAGGCTTGAACTGGAGCACCTGAGCTGGCACAAAGAGCATGCAGTGACCATTTGAAGGCTCTCACACACATTCCCCTCTAGGTGAATCTGCTACCTTCAAAGGTAATAACAGACCAGACAACTGCTGCAGGTGCTGGATACCTGCCACAACTGCCAGTATAATCACTACCTCACACATATTACTGCAATTACACTGAGAGTTTCAGTTCAGTATTATAATCAAACTGTGTGTTTTGCATTGATCTGCCCTCATTCTCTTTATTGTTTAAAGTACCCCATAATCACATTTTTTTTTCTATGGTCAAAGACCCACATTTAGCTTTGTAACCTGCTGGTGAGAGACATATTATCCCTAAAAGTCATAAACTGGAGCACAGAGAGCACCTCCTGCTTTATTCAGTCTATGGCACAGTCAGAGTAACCAGAGTCAGTGCCAGTGTGGACTCGGGTCGGGACGAGATGCAGCTCAGCATTATAATGTTCCAGCTGCAGCCAACACAATGTAGCTACGCAGATCCACTTGTTTTCCAAACTGTCATTTTGTCCGACCGCGGCAGCATGCTGCAGCCTATCTTTAAAACACGTCGGCCGCAAAAAGCCATTTTTTAGTATCAACAAACAAATCCATTCATTTTTTTTTCACATCATATAAACCTTAACACTCATAAATCCCTCTGATAGTTTGCACTCCGGTCCAATGAAAGTAGAAACTATGTTGTATCGCTCCTCTCTCTCCATTAATAAAGTTGTGGCTGCTATGTAGAGAGGCAACGAAGATAAATGGAGAGAAAGAAGAGAGATAGAGTGAGAGAGGAAAGCAAAAGAGCCAGAGAGCAGGACACTCGGGGATAGAAGAAGCCTCCATTGTTTCTTATTTACAGAGACACGAACACACACTCACGCAAGCATGCACACACACACACACACACACACACACACCCAGACACACTCATGCTGTTTCTATTTTCTATTGCGCTGAGGGGACTAAAAGAGAAGAGTCCCCAAAGGACAAACACGTTAACCTGTCGTTTTAAAGCCCATACACACACACACACACACACACACACACACACATAGACAGAGGCTTGCTACAGCTTTGAATGTCTTCATGGAGAAACACGGTGTGTGTCCTTCCTCCTGTAGAAAAATATCTATCATCTGTTGAACTTGATTAACCACATTAGAATATAGAGCATAAATCTCAGTGGCTGACCTTAGGAGGTGTCCCCTTGTTAGAAAAACTATCAGAGTTATATAAGAGCTATAAATGATTATGCACAGCATCATTTGGGAAGTTTAATGTGCAGTTTGGCACTCAGGGCACTTATGACAAATGGGCTTGATTTCTGAATAAGTACATATACCAACACTGGCACTTGAACCGGCTGTGACTGTGTCGTGCCTGTTGGCTTGAATTGCCCCACTGTTGATTTAGAGCCATTTAAACTGGCTGTGACATGTATAATCCCTGTTGATTTAAATTTAGTTGTAGCTGTCTTTGATCAGAACCGTGCGTTGGCATCTCTCTCTGAGGCAGCTAAAAAGTCTGATAAGAGGTAACCTCGAGTAAGATCTGCACGGAAAACTGTGTTCAGCCCAGGTGATCGTCTTTAGTTCTACAAAGAAACCAGTGTAGCAGATGAACAGTTGTAACAAGCTGGGTAATATGAAGACTCGATGGATAGTTAAATATTGTCCAGGGCAATGATACAACTATTTGTTAAATGTGATCATGCAAAAACAAACTAAATTGAAAACATCAGTTCAACTAGTTTCAACTAACTTAAATAGAGGAGGCAAATATTCTGACATCCTCAGATGTCCTGCAGGTTTTCATTTGAGCTCATCACCTCAGCAGGTGGTCTCATGGAATTCTTCCTCTCTGCTTTAAGGAATATTAATTGGTCAAAAGGCTTTGAAAATGAAATCTCACAGGCTGCTGCTTCTTACCTTCCAGTCGAATAAAGCATTAAAATCCACATGCAGTCCAGCAGACAGTTAATTCATGAAAGGTGAAACTTCTGTGCCCAAACCACATGATGTTTGCATGGCAGTGCAGTAACAAGCAGGGACTGATCTGAAAACACTTCCTGTTGGTGCATTCAGGGACACTCTGACATGTGAGTTTTCACCGTCTTCTTTTATTTCTGGATGTTATTTTAAGATAATTAAAAGCTAGTGCATTACCACCAGCAACTAATATGGAATGTGTGGTTCTAAACTTTGATTCAAAATATCTTATAATTCATATTTTTGATAATAGTAATATTTTGATCATTTTTTTATAACTGTCCCAATAGTAGATGTAGAAAAGCATTACATGCTCTGTCGTCTCTTTTCTTTCCTGAAGAAACAAACACCCAGTCTGTTTGGTTTCCTATTTGAAATGATGAGTCCTGTAAATCCAGTTTAGTATATTTTTTTTTAAACAGCAACAGTTCTGGATTACACAGTAGACATTTCTAATGTTCACCTCCATGTGAGCTCGTTTTGTAAGATTGATTTTCTGTTAACTTTGCTCAACAATCTTTAGTCATCAGATGTCCTTGACTGCTCCATTTACTCACGACTACAAGTTGAGTAGCTGCTTAAAAAGTGGGAAACCTCATAAAACTAAAAATCTCTTGCTTCTTCTGAATAAAGGTTGGCTTTAATGTCAAGAATGCAGTATTTTTTGCTAAGGTGAAGGGAGAAATAGTACAAATATGGGCCTTAATGGTGACAGCGATTTTAATGGTTTTTATGTTAATCCATACACTCTGCAGTGTGCTGGTGTGTGTTACCTATTGTACATTATGAGTTAAGCCTCAGCAAAACGACTGCATTAAAAATTCTGTGAGTAACAAAGTAGAATCAGCAGATAAACATGTCGAATCAGTTTTGCAGCACGCTGATCTTTGCCATATTATGGCTGCTGTTTTAGCAGGCTGAGGCTGCACTGTTGCTGCTCCGTACACTATTGCTCTATTTGATCAGAATCCATAGGGATTGGTCTGTCAGACCATGTTAAGTCAACTAAGGATCGGCTTCGCACACTGGTGGATGTGCTGAAGGGTGAACTGGAGAGTCACAGCGAGGCGGAGGAGGGGTGAGGGGCAAAGAGATGAGGGAAGGAAAGGGACAAGAAACAGACATATACAGGGACAAAACTGCAACAGATGCTTTAAGTTTCTTGTTCTGCTTCTGGCTATAATTGTTTATTATGTCAGTCCAGATGCTTAAGTAGTTTAGGGAATTAATTACTGTTGGAATACTAAATTTGTGGACAGCTTTTTTTGACTGTACTACAGCAGATTACAGACAGTAAAAGGCTTTTCAAAATCTGAGTTTAGGTCGTTGACTATTTTGTCCACTTAAATTGGACTGAATTGTTAAGTTAATTTAATTCAATATGATGTAATCTAATCAAAAAAAACTCCACAAGGCTCCGAAAATAAGCAGAGTCAAAGCAATCACTTCTGTAAAATAGCATCTACACAACTTGGTAAAATAATCTGGGTTAGGACACTGAGGAGCTGTTTTATTGGTGCCCATTTGATGTAGTTAGTGGTCTCTAATAAACTGTCTGTTAAGTATATAACCAGACCAGGTTGGGTGTGATTAATCTTCATGTCTAAAAGACAAATAGGAAACATGTTGGTTGTCCATACAGATACACTAGCAGTGTTTTGTGTCAATTTTGGCAGCTAAAATTATTTAGAGAGAGACTCTGACCATTTTTAAGAAGCCAGAATTGACTACTTAAAGGAGGAAGGGAAGAAATCTGAGTCCTTGGTGTTGCAGCTAGACAGTTAGCATTGTGTAGCTCATAAGTTCAACAACCTGAGCTCTTTTTTTCATCTGAAGTCAAACACAACAGGTCACAGCAGGTCATTTTAAGAGGTTTACACAACACTATTCTGGAGAAGAGTCTACAGGCGAGCAGCAGCTCTGTGAGGTTTACATGTGAGGCTGTGTCAGCACAGCAGTGCTTTAACCTGGATGCTAAGGTCAGCAGGGTGGGGAAAGATGTGAGGGGATCACAAAAGTGATCACAGTTCATCCTGAGGGAACATGAACATATCAAATTTCAAATCCACCCATAGTCATTGACACTCAAATCCGCTTGCCAAGCCTACGATAGGACGGCAGATAAAGTCAGACTATCACCAAAGTCATTAAGATTCTTCCCCTTGCAACTTCCCCATCTCCCCCACCCCCCAGGCTGGAGGTTGTTGAAAATATTTTACTGAATAAGTGAGGTGCTAAAGGACAGTCAGGGGACCACATAAAGATCTACATGGGTCCAAAAATTTGTGGACAAATCCCCAAAAAAACAGCAAATTTACAACCTGGAACCAAACTTCTATGTTTTGAAGGCAGAGTCTGGACACATCTTGAACAGAGAAATACCAGACCTGGACCTTATTATGACACTCGGACCCAATCAGCCCCAACTACAGAGCTGTTATCAACAAGTTAGTGTTAAGTTAAAGGTGTCAAAACAAACATTTGTGCCTCTCATTTATTTTGTCTTATCTAATTTAATGTCAGTAACCTCCTCTCTGTCTGCCTTAATGCATATAATCCATCCTCTACACCATGCATGGTGGTGAAATACATCCAAGCTTTGATTTCTCTCATGTTGGTTGAAGAAGCTTGTTGTTTCATCTTAAAAGTCCACTTCCTGTCAGGCTGACACATGACGGTCTTGACTCGTTTAGAATCAACTTTGCAGTTTTGTTCTATCTAGCATTATGAAGAACGCTGAGACTATTTGTCATTGCATAATATGTGCTTGTTCACTGCCATGACTGCTAATGTTAGCATCTGAAAATTTGCAATCATCTGTGCTCTCCAAGCCGATCTGACCTCTGCTCTCTGACCTTTCACCTGCTGAGTAGGGGAACACACTCAAGCATGCCATTTGGTTCCACCTTGTGGCCACAGATGCGCTGCATTTTTTCAAATTACAATCAACCCACACTATTTTCATAATGATGCCGATCATGGTCAGATCATCTCAAAACCTGCAGTACTAGAACAGGACCAGGCAGAGACCTTTGACAGGTAATGGGTTGGGTTTCAATCTATTGGACCAATTGACATTATATTCCATTGAAACATACCACAAACGTGAGCGCAAACGACTGGTGACCTTGTGTTGTCTGGAGATGACTGTGATTCCATATACAACTGCAAGACTTTGGTTTGTATGAAGGCATGATCATGGCTTGTTGTAGACCTTTTGATCAAATGTCCAAAACTTCTGTTTTTTCTGATCAGATCTGTCTTTCATGCATTACGGTAACTACTTGTTTACTTA